>JAXIVJ010003464.1:0-70000 GCA_036785665.1 Chirona hameri | reverse complement strand
CAGCCAACAGGCGCAGCACTGACAGGCTGGTCGGTTGGACTTTGTGGAACATATTTTGTCGGCATCTCTGCATGCGAGTTATTAAACTAAATAGGGCGACTCGTGACGTTAACACAACAGGCGGAACTTAGAACTTCTCCGTTATCATGAGTTGACATGACGCAGGCGATTTCATGTCACGATCTGATCACACTGCGATCGTGGTGAAAAAGAAGAGCTGGTGAGATGAGAGTGCTTGCGGCTGCTCTCAGTTGCGTGGTGCAAAGCTGTTAAGGAACACTCTTTCATTGTTGAAGCAGTTGGCAAAGAGTATACAAACTTGTATGAACGTTGTCGGCCTGTATTGTAAAACCATACGCTATATGCTTTGCGCCTTTTGAAAATGAAGCAGTAGATATGATACGTTTGCATTACAAATTATTTTGCGGGGATCCAACGGCCAAAGGTTTAATGAAACACATATTTAATCATCATGAGCACATGCAACGGTTGATTTTGTGCATTTGTGTTACTGCGCCGCGTGTATTACATACCTCTTTATCAGCACTGCATCACATGCTCACCTGCATACCTTGCAGATGGATTGCCGCCACGTGTGCATCTGCTATCTGTGATCAGCGTGGCTCGTGCAGAGTATGTCTGGCCGTGCCCGGTGGCAGCAGCTGCCCTCGCTGACCCAGTGAGCCGGCAGCTGTGGAGACATGACCAGGTGCCCGCAGAGACGGCGCGCCGCCTGCAGCCGCGGCAGATGCAGTAGATACAACACGCGCCACGTCCATCATTACAAACAGATAGTGGACCGGCACGTGGTTATTATGCAAACATCTGCCTAAAAGAGGTTCAGGTTCGAGCAGTTGCCTTGGGCCAGTTTTAGCTCAGTTAAAAATGACATGACGTCAGTCGGTATCACTGTAGGTTTCTGGTATATGTAATGATATTCGTATTTGTCGGTGCTGATACTTAGTGTGAGCTAATTTGTGTCTTCTATGAAATGTTTAATGTTTTCCTCGTGTCATTGTATTGAGAAGAAAGTCACCACTACCAGTGCTTGTAAAAACGAAGTTTATCGCGAATGCGGATTGCAGAAGCATTCGCTAGATTTAGCAGAAATGACCATATAAAATTTATGTCCATGTTTAACTCTAACTTTGTCATCTTTGCGTCATCAGTTATGCTGAAATCGTCATTTCGTCAGAAGCTGTAATTCTTGTCCTAGAATGTGTCTTGTGACCATGTAGTTAGTGTGGTTTCCTCACATAACATTTCCAATTCCTGGTAAATGCAATTAGAAGTGGCGGTGAGAGCGGGCGACATACCCAGCTGCGCTATAATGATGTGTTTTATTGACAACATGGTAATAAACCCATAGTGCTAATGCAATAAACGGCAGAACCATGCAAGCCTGTAAATGAAGCACATTATGGATAAATTCCAGTGAATATCTTCCGACCAATGCATAATATAAATTGTAACTAAATGCCAAGAGAAGTTGCAATGCTCTTAAACTTGTAACGCAGTGTCTTGTAAATAACTCCTTTTTCACATAAAGCGCAATGATTGCTCGGTAAATGCATGAAAATTATCAGCAAACTTCTCGAATTTCATGATTGTAGCAAACTAAATTTGCTATTTGATTTCTTTAAAAAAACACGTTTCCATGCGCTGAAAAGCTTCTGAGATTGACGCCAAATGGAGGTTCGTTGATTTAACTCGATATTTAATTTGTTTGTGAGAAAATGTACTTCAAAGAGAATATAGTAGCCGTTTTCACGAAGGCGCTGAAAAGTTTCAGGAAGATTCTATCAATACTTATCTTGCTTATTACCACCAAACCGCAATTTTGTCAACATACTTTATTCTTACCAACATATTACAAAATTATGAGGGACATTTCTAGCCAAAAATCGCATGTAAAAGTTGTGTAGTTTTCAAAACATTCAGAATCTTTAAGAAACTTTTCAGCGCAATAATCCTTCGTGAAAACGGCTAGTATATTATTTCTGTACCTGTTTAACTTTTTCTGTCACTACGTGTTCATTTGTGCTCTTATTTTTCAGCAACACCATGTCCACCATGACCAATGACAGTTATTAACGCCGGAACAATCCATGTGAGTGATGTTCCACTGAGCCTCAGTATGTATTTCCTTCCTCGCTCTGCACCCCTGCCTGGCGCGTGACGCCACAAATCATGGCGCTGACCAGCCACTGACTGCCCCGCTCTCTGCCGCCGCCGCCGCCGCCGACGCCGCCCGTGGCGTGGAGGGACGGAAAAAGCGCGCGCGCCGCCTCCACCGGCGGCCGGCGGCGGCTCCGGCGGCAGCCCGTGTGTACTCCTGGCGCGTTTTTCTGGCGCAGCCGCGGCGACGCTCGGCCGACGCTCATCAACGCCGACACCATTACAATTAGGCGCCGCCGACGGGCCGAGAAAACGCCGGTAAATAAAGAGATAATTGAGCCAGCGCCATTTAACAAACAAACGGTGTAATCGTGATGCGCGGCGATCGTGACGCTGGCGCGGCGTTTCTCGGCGTCCGTGGCCATTGTGGCGCGCCACAAAAACGGCGTGCTGCCACTGTTGAGCAAGCCGGCCAACTGTCGGCGAGGAGACCGCGAGCGCCGCCGACCGCGAGGTTTTGCCGACAGTACTCATGCGCAGCTTTCGGCAGGTCGTTAGTTTAAAATACTACTTGTATTCCCGTCAGGGGCTTGGCCGCATCTCATTTTTTTTCTTCCATGGACCTTTCCTTTTTGTCCTGGTCGACTCGTGTCAAAATAGTCCCCAAATTATGGAAACGAGATGTCATTTATTCCAGTTACATTTTGTGTTCAAAGTTCGACTTCTGACACCACACCGCGCTCGGGCGACATTCGGCTGTCAACTCACAACGGCGCATCCGTCGTCCGCAGGTGTGTATGTAAAGCACAACGCCTCACATCACATTTGCTCTTCGTCATTGGGCGCCAAATGACCAAGAAATGTCGGTGCCCTAAGCACTAATCGTCATTATCACTACTATTCGAATGCTTGCTTCTTGTGGCATTCAATCCGATAAAGATAAAGACAATTAATTATAACTCAACACAAATATATGATCAGTACGTGATCATACTTCTGAGGCCTGTGGTCAGAGTCCAGATGACCGCTATTCTTTCGTCTGGATGGTTTATACCTGCCCGTCAACAGATGAAGGTTAGGCAAGGTTAATGAAGTGTTCAAGGAACGATGTGTTTCCCACATCGCGTGTAATCACTTCCACTGCGGCTCTATTTGGACCGCAATCGGAGTTTGTAAGGTTTATGGCGGTTAGGGAGGGTATGAAGTAAGACATCATTCCAGTAAATTTGGTACTTAAGAATTGTAATTTGTAAGTCATCCTTTTCTCAAGACAATCAATATGCCACAAAGTATACTGACGATTATGCTCACTTGCAGGAGACTTTATGGAGTTGGCTAGGTGGGGGTTGGCTGGGTGGAGGTTGGCTGGTTGGAGGTTGGCTGGGTGGAGGTTGGCTGGGTGGAGGTTGGCTAGGAGGCTAGTTGGGTGGAGGTTGGCTGGGTGGAGGTTGGCTGGGTGAAGGTTGGCTGGGTGGAGGTTGGCTGGGTGGAGGTTGGCTGGCTAGGAGGCTATCTGGGTGGAGGTTGCCTGGGTGGTGGTTGGCTGGGTGGAGGTTGGCTGGGTGGAGGTTGGCTGGGTGGAGGTTGGCTGGGTGGAGGTTGGCTGGCTGGAGGTTGGCTGGGTGGAGGTTGGGTTGAGGTTGGCTGGGTGGAGGTTGGCTGGGTGGAGGTTGGCTGGGTGGAGGTTGGCTGGGTGGAGGTTGGCTGGGTGGAAATTGGCTGGGTGGAGGTTGGCTGGGTGGAGGTTGGCTGGGTGGAGGTTGGCTGGGTGGAGGTTGGCTGGCCGGAGGTTGGCTGGCTGGAGGTTGGTTGGCTGTAGGTTGGCTGGGTGGAGGTTGGCTGGGTGGAGGTTGGCTGGGTGGAGGTTGGCTTGGTGGAGGTTAGCTGGGTGGAGGTTGGCTGGGTGGAGGTTGGCTGGGTGGAGGTGGCTGGCTGGAGGTTGGCTGGCTGGAGGTTGGCTGGCTGGAGGTTGGCTGGGTGGAGGCTAGCTGGGTGGAGGTTGGCTGGGTGGAGGTTGGCTAGGAGGCTGGCCGGGGGTTGGCTAGGAGGCTGGATGACTGGCGCTGCTTTGCAAAGTGCCGTGCAGTGACGCGACTACGACACCTGAGCCCCTGCGCCAAAGCTGTCCTCCACCTGCTGAACCTGTCATGGTCGTCGGGTCAAGTCCCGTCCTCCTGGCGACGGGCGAACATCATCCCGACCCCAAAGCCGGGAAAGACCCGAAGATAACTCCAGCTACAGACCGATAGCCCGCACCAGCCATCTGGCCAAGCTGGCCGAGCGCCTTGTCGCTGCTAGACTCACTCATATAGTCGAGCACGAGGGACTCGTGCCGCCTGAACAGGTCGGCTTCCGACGCGGCAGGTCAGTCGAGGACAACCTGACCCGGCTGATACAGCAAGTCCAAGATGGTTGGAATAAACCAAAGTCCAGGGGCCAGCCGCTGGATGGTGCGACCGCCGAGAAGTTCGTACTACTTGCCTTCGACTTCTCAAGGGCGTACGACGTCATCAACCACAAGATGCTTCGATTGAAGCTTCTCCGCCTGGGGGTGCCCAAGTGCATGTCATCATGGATATGGACGTTCCTCTGGGACCGGAGAGCGTCCGTCGAGGTCAATGGCGCCCGAAGCCGAGAGCATCCGCTCCGTGCCGGCCTCCCGCAGGGCAACGTCCCGGCGGCTGGCACCCACGCTGTACATGTTGTGGTCAGCCGACCTCATCACAGCACTGAAGACCGTCCCGAGCACCGACACCTTCATGTACGCCAACGACACGGCAACGCTCAGCAGCGGCGCCTCGATCGAGCGAGCCGGTCACTGGGCCCAGAAGGCGGCCGACGTCATCTCTGTCTGGGCCGACAGGTGGAAAATGCGCGTCGCCGGAGAGAAAACGCAGGCTCTTGTCCTGTCCCAGTGGGCTCGAGATGCGACCGGTCAAGGTGGAACATCAATGTGGCAGGCGCTACGGTCAAACTGCGCCTCCTCGGCGTAACCTTCGACCGGCTCCTCCACTCCGGCGAGTACTGCTCTGAGCTGAAACGGAGGGTGCGCCCCCGCATCGCCCAGCTTCGTCGCATGACCGGTAGGAGCTGGGGACTCGGTGAGCGCCAACTCAGAGTGGTGGCGAACGGGTACATCGGAGGAGCCCTGGAGCACGCGGCGGGGGCCTGGCTACCTGCGGCCTCGCCCTCCCACATGGAGCTGGTGGGCCGGGAAATGAGAACCGCGGCCGGTGCGGTCACGGGCTGCCCCATATCTACGCCGGTACAAGCGTTGATGGCAGAGGCGGGGCTATCTACCACCCGCACGCGCCGCGCGGTCCTAGCTGCCCGCATGGTGGGCATGGCGACCTCCTTGCCTGAGGGAGATCCGCTCAGAGCCCTAGTGGACGTGACTCCCGCCCGGCGCCTGTCGACCACGTCCGGATGGAGGGACCGTGGCCGCGAGGCTCTCGCTACGAGTACCACCGCCGACTCACCCATCAGGGTTGAGGAGCGACTTCATGTCACCATTCCGTCATGGTGCCCCCCTTCGGAGATCTCCATCAGCCTGGAGGTGAGGCCGGATGGGCGCCGAGACCGTCTGCCCGACACCAGGCGAAGAGTGGCGGATGAGCGCCTGGACGGACTTCCGGCAGAGTCCACCTGGGTGTGGACGGACGGCTCAGCGACTGGTGGCGTCCTGAACGGAGGAGGAGGGTCCACCATCCACCTGTAAAACGGCGACACCCGGGACGTCCGCGTCGCTGCGGGACACCTCTCCTCCAGCACCCGCGCCGAGCTCTTCGCCCTGAGAGCAGCGCTGGAGGAGCTAAGGAGCATCCAAGACCGCGACGTGGTGCACCCGGTCATCATATGCACCGACTCGATGGCGGCGCTGGCTCTCCAGCAGAGCGGCCCGGCATCCCAGAGGGCGCCGGTGGCGGCGGTGATCTGGGAGCTCCTGTGGTCCCTCGCCGGCGGTGGACAGCGCATCCACCTGCAGTGGGTCCCCACCCACTGCGGGCTGCCGGGTAATGAGAGAGCGGACGCCCTCGCGAAGGTCAGCAATCTCCCCCAACGAGACACGGCCATCGACGTCACCACCATCCAGAGGGCCGTCTTCCGATCCGCCACCTCTACCTGGCAACGATCTTGGCCTAACGGGTGGTATAAATCGATTATGAGGACCCGCCTGCCGGGCCCGGTCGGCGACAGCGACCGTCTCGCTGCGGTGGACATACACCAGCTCCGGGGCGGTCACTGGAGTGGCTCGGAGCAATACCTCCACCGGATCGGCCGCCGACCTACGCCCAGCTGCGGACAGTGCAGCGCCGTGGGGTGTCCCGCCGCCCTGTGCCGGCTATGTAGAGAAGAGGCTGACACCCGCGGCACGTGCTGCTACGGTGCCCTGCGCTGGCCAGAGCTCGCCTCCAGCGCGTGGGCACCATTCACCCGGACCCGACTACCCTGCGCGACGACGGTGGGGTGGCGGCCTTGGTCGCCGGATACCGCGCTCAACTGAGTCGCAATGGCTATGCCCGGGAACCCCCGGGCCGGAGGGAATAACGACGACGACGAGGCGGCACCTAATGTGTGGGCAAGCCCAAATCGAGAGTCTTGTCCTCGCATCGCTGTTTAACCCTCGCCCTACGGGAGCTTTTTTCACCTTCGTCCTACGGGGGGGGGGGGCTGACAGGCCCCCTGTTAACTTCCGAATCAAGCAACTTAGATCAATTCAGTAAGAACCAACATATTTCATGTCATGAGAAGAATCTAACAGTATGCGATTTTTAGGTTTCAGGTCAACGGGTGACCTTCCAGGTCAAGTGAATGACCTCGGCTCGACCACGTCCAGAGCAGCGATTTTGCTAGTCAGAAAACCTCAAAATTAGAAATTAATAAATGTAAATAAAAAGGCATGTTCCTAGACTAGTTTTTATGAGAAACACTGGAAAGGTAATCATTTGTTCCTATCTTGTCAAAAAAGTCAAAAAAAATTATTTTAACAAAATGACGTCATGAGTTCTTACATTTAGAGAGCCATCACTCAGTCAAAAATATAGATATTGCTTTGAAATTTGGTTTGGCTATTGTCCATACTCAGTTATCTCACATATATTCCGGTTTTTCTAAAATCTTCGAAAATTTTGATTTTGTGGTGATTTTTCAAAAACAAAAATAGTTTTTTTTAATTTTAGGGTCAAAAACCCAAACTTTTGCAAATCTGAGATAGCCATTTTAAAGAAAATGCCATTTTGTATATTTGGTGAATTACGTTTGCAATTTGCTTTAAAACTCTGTTCTCTACAAATTGTCTAATATTTATCGTTTTTCCACCAACATGACGTCATCAAAACATGATTGTTTCCCAAAATTCTTGACCAAATTAAAATTAATTTTTACAGCTTACAGCTTTAGATTGTTGTAAACTCAGCTACTAAAAATGTCAGCAAGATGCGCCACATGTGTCAAAAGTTATTCAAGAAAAACCTCAGTGGGGGGAGCTGTCAGGCACCATGTGTAGGGCGAGGGTTAAACCATATAATGAAAAGCCAGTGCATTTCTGGTTGTAATGCTGACACTATTTGTATCCATTTCAGTTAATCAAATAACACACCTATGGCATTATTAGTCCTAAAAACCTTGTCCAGTAAAATGCTGATCCTGCCGGACTCTCGTTATAAAGCTGTGTACGTCAGCCCCAGGCTCATTTATCTAAATAAATATAACTGGCTCCAGCTTGACGTGTGCTCAATCACGTTGTGAAAATATTGTGATTGCCTGGATTTTCATTTGACCATGAAGATTTTCAGCAATGACCAATGACTTTTGCTCATCGTTTGATTAAAAAACCGGACTACTGTCGTCGATAACGTAATGAATTGAGCATGAGATGGGCCCGACCGTCATCAATCAAACATTGCCAAAGGAGGATTTGATTGGCCATTGATAAATGATGTTTACGGTCTCAGAATCCGAAGATTTTCTTGGCAGCTTTGTCCTGATCTGGCGACAATACAAATGTTGCTGCTTAAAATGCTGACTTAATTACGACACGCACATGTATCTGCTTTGTCAGCAGCGATGAATACATTTTTCTTTCAACGGCTAGACTTCAGCTTACCTATAATGTTTCACTCATGACTGATACATTTATATAAAAGTAACTAGCAAGCAAATGTGTAGATGAAGGATACGATCATTTTCTTTTCTTTATAGATTGAGGCGATAAATCATATACACCTTCAGAATTCACACATTTTTTAAACACCATGTTTGCGTAGTTTGCCAATTATAAAACTAAAATCGATGTGATGTGTCAAAACGATGTGTCGATGAAGCTTTAAGCGACGATAAAGCGTCGATAAAGAAGGTGAAACTACCTGCTCGACACTATTTGACCCGCTTGACCCAGTATATCCAGGCTGACTAGCCACCACTCGAAAATAATCACCTCTTACCCAAACTGACACCAGTCGCTGTGGTCGCCGACTTAACTTCGCTAAGCAGCCTGCACAGCGATAAGTCTTCTCGGCGATATCAGCACAGGCGTCGGGGGAGAAAAATCGACCCGCTGATAGATCGGCGCGATTCGGCTCATTAGGAGAGGGTCAGTCAGCCACGGCGGTGGCGGCGATCAGTCACCGGACCCGGTCAGGCTGGGTAGCCCGAGTCCGGACTCCGGTGGACTCCGGGCTGAGCCGCGTCCGGACTCCTCTCACCGCATCCCGGCCACCGCAGCCCACCGCCAGCGCCGCGCCACCGCCGCCGCCGCCGCCGCCGCCGCCGCCGCCGCCTCACCGTCACTGCCGCAGGTGTGGCCAGCTCGGCGCAGTGTCGCGCATGATTTGTCGTGACGCGTCGCGTGCAGCTGATGCGACGATACGCGGTGCGGCGGGGGGGGGGGCAGCTGGCCGGTCCTGATCCGGCCGGAGTCTGGTCTGGAGGCCCAGCCGCCGCCGTCCGCCGCTCACTGGCGGTAGAAATCAGACCCCGCCGGTGCCTCCTGTCTCCAACTGACCCAGTGACCCTGGAAATGGCAGGGAGATGGCCAGACGATTTATTGATGTGCTTTTTACGATGGATATTGAATGGGATTGGGATACATACTACATAGTGTTGACTTATGTTCTGTTGGGGATATAATTGAGATTTGAGCAACGAGATTCTCCGTTTTCCTACCATGGTTTTAGCACATTTTGAGATGCATTGGTGCGCCCCGAAATATTTCAGTCATGTTATGTTTTGATCATCATCTTAACTTTCATTGTCATGATCTCCACTGCGAAATCTCATAACCTTTTCCTTTGCTATTTATTTTCCACTAAGACATAAACCTAGTTTGTCCTATACATAAACAAAAATTTCCCTTTAAAATGGTTTGCCTGTCCTAACTATCGCCATGAGCTGCAGTCGATAATCTCACGGCTCAGCCAATGACTTAATCTCGCCTAATACGTCACGTTTAACGTCACGTCCCGGTACGATTGCCTGCGACCGGCGACAATATCGGGATTACTCATCTGGCAAACGTGTCTTCTCGTCTCTTGTGGTCGTTTTTTATTAGTACTGGCAGCCTTGAGCAAGGCACAAGTCTCAAGCGATCAATTATAGGCTTACGGGCGCTCGGTTTGTAATTATGAACGTCACAAACTCCGGCCAGCCAACATTTCAGTGAACCGCAAACTGTCAGCTGAGGCAAGTTGGAACAACACCCAGCCGGCTGAGGTGTAAATCCCTTCGATCCGTAAGTTACGAGGTGATTTTTGCAGGGTGGCTCGCGGGTTATAAATCCTCTGGCGAGGTATGCGGCGCGGCTTGAGCTGCGCCGCGTCGCAGCCCCGACCTGGGCTACCCGTCGCCGTCAGTGATGAAGCTGTCAGGTGGTCTGGTGACAGCCTGTAACGACAAGCCAAGCTCACAGGAATGCCGGTGCTTCACCGGGACACGTTGTTTGCTCCCCTGCTCACATGATGTCAATTTCTTAGTTTTGTGAAAAATTAATGTCTGAGGCTCAGAATCGAGTTAGCGAGGGGCTACTGTGTTCCGGGTTTACACATAACGGCTAATGTCAAGATAAACGAGAAAAGAAGCCCAGGTGTCAACTCCTTTTGGTCATGCTTTCTTATGAATTCGAATAGGTGTGATCATAATTAACACAGTGGTTGCGGTGTCAGTGTACACATGTTTTGTTCCTAATCCAACGCGATGAGATCATACTCCGTGCGAAAGACATTGTTGGATCCCAATCCCATGAGGCCGTGCATCCGTTGCATCCGTTCCAAAATTATATATAGATTTTCAGAGATGCACATGGTGTGCAAGACGTTGGTCGTGAGCTTTCTTTGCTTGAGTTTTGAGGAAGATTAATGTATTTCAAAGTTAAGAGGGACTTAAAATAAGGTTACACCGGTCGTCAAGTTGTAGGAGTTCACCACACATCGCTGACATTGCAGAGTTAGTGTAACTACATCCATGGCGGGCATGTTGGATATTTTGCGGGCTTCTGTGGCTGCCCCAAGACATGATCTGTGAAACAATTAGTAAGCTAAATCTTGTACCTGTTGTACTTAATTGTTTTTGACTTGCAACCTGTCACAGTTTTTAGGAAAAAGACGGATGTGAAGTTTTCATAGTGTTGGCATTTCCTTCGACCTCACACGCTGTTCACCAGAAGTTTGCAGCACAGTGAACGGTATAGCCCATGCCAAGAAAACGAATCTATTAAAGATGATAAATGCTATGCTAGCATAAGACATTTGGGGGCAGCTCAGTCAGTCGGACATTCGAACGTTTGTACTTCACGTAATTGATTCAGTATTGATATCATAAGCTGAATTTCCAGCTCTCTTAATTCTACCGTCTTCCCTGCTGACAGTATAATCGTATCTGAGTGTGCTAACCGCAGTGACACTGCATCTCAGTCTGCCGGCCACCTCTGTCCGCCGTCCCGGTCCATGACCGCTGCTTCTCCGCTGCCCTGTGGTTCCTTATCCGCCCCGGCCACCTCTGCCCGGTCCATGACCGCTGCTTCTCCGCTGCCCCGTGGTTCCTTATCCGCCCCGGCCACCTCTGCCCGGTCCATGACCGCTGCTTCTCCGCTGCCCTGTGGTTCCTTATCCGCACCGGCCACCTCTGCCCGGTCCATGACCGCTGCTTCTCCGCTGCCCTGTGGTTCCTTATCCGCCCCGGCCACCTCTGCCCGGTCCATGACCGCTGCTTCTCCGCTGCCCTGTGGTTCCTTATCCGCCCCGGCCACCTCTGCCCGGTCCATGACCGCTGCTTCTCCGCTGCCCCGTGGTTCCTTATCCGCCCGGCCACCTCTGCCCAGTCCATGACCGCTGCTTCTCCGCTGCCCCGTGGTTCCTTATCCGCCCCGGCCACCTCTGCCCGGTCCATGACCGCTGCTTCTCCGCTGCCCCGTGGTTCCTTATCCGCCCCGGCCACCTCTGCCCGGTCCATGATCGCTGCTTCTCCGCTGCCCCGTGGTTCCTTATCCGCCGGAAACTAACCTGTTCCGCCGGAAACTAACCTGTTCCGCCGGAAACTAACATGTTCCGCCGGAAACTAACATGTTCCGCCGGAAACTAACCTGTTCCGCCGGAAACTAACCTGTTCCGCCGGAAACTCACCTGTTCCGCCGGAAACTCACCTGTTCTCACCCCGAAAACTTCTCACCCCGCACGGGCCACAATATCTGTCATGTCGCCGCCAGACGAACACGGCTCTCCGGCCGGACACCGTGTCTGTAAGCCGCCGCTCACCGCCGCTCCAGTAACGGGCCACGTCCGAACCGGCGCCGGCCGCGTGCGGCGTGCTCAAACGGCCCGGGAGACATGCTCTCTTCAAACGGCCCTGCAGACATGCTCTCTTCAAACGGCCCTGCAGACGTGCTCTCTTCAAACGACCCTGCAGACGTGCTCTCTTCAAACGGCCCTGCAGACGTGCTCTCTTCAAACGGCCCTGCAGACGTGCTCCCTTCAAACGGCCCTGCAGACGTGCTCTCTTCAAACGGCCCTGCAGACGTGCTCTCTTCAAACGGCCCTGCAGACGTGCTCCCTTCAAACGGCCCTGCAGACGTGCTCCCTTCAAACGGCCCTGCAGACGTGCTCTCTTCAAACGGCCCTGCAGACGTGCTCCCTTCAAACGGCCCTGCAGACGTGCTCTCTTCAAACGGCCCTGCAGACGTGCTCTCTTCAAACGGCCCTGCAGACGTGCTCCCTTCAAACGGCCCTGCAGACGTGCTCCCTTCAAACGGCCCTGCAGACGTGCTCTCTTCAAACGGCCCGGGAGACGTGCTCTCTTCAAACGGCCCTGCAGACGTGCTCTTTTCAAACGGCCCTGCAGACGTGCTCTCTTCAAACGGCCCGGGAGACATGCTCTCTTCAAACGGCCCGGGAGACGTGCTCTCTTCAAACGGCTCCGCAGACATGCTCTCTTCAAACGGCCCTGCAGACGTGCTCTCTTCAAACGGCCTTGCAGACGTGCTCTCTTCAAAAGGCCTGGGAGACATGCTCTCTTCAAACGGCCCGGGAGACATGCTCTCTTCAAACGGCCCGGGAGACGTGCTCTCTTCAAACGGCCCGGGAGACATGCTCTCTTCAAACGGCCCTGCAGACGTGCTCTCTTCAAACGGCCCGGGAGACATGCTCTCTTCAAACGGCCCTGCAGACGTGCTCTCTTCAAACGGCCCGGGAGACATGCTCTCTTCAAACGGCCCTGCAGACGTGCTCTCTTCAAGCGGCCCGGGAGACATGCTCTCTTCAAACGGCCCGGGAGACATGCTCTCTTCAAACGGCCCTGCAGACGTGCTCTCTTCAAACGGCCCTGCAGACGTGCTCTCTTCAAACGGCCCGGGAGACATGCTCTCTTCAAACGGCCCGGGAGACATGCTCTCTTCAAACGGCCCGGGAGACATGCTCTCTTCAAACGGCCCGGGAGACATGCTCTCTTCAAACGGCCCGGGAGACATGCTCTCTTCAAACGGCCTGGGAGACATGCTCTCTTCAAACGGCCCGGGAGACATGCTCTCTTCAAACGGCCCGGGAGACATACTCTCTTCAAACGGCCCGGGAGACATGCTCTCTTCAAACGGCCCGGGAGACATGCTCTCTTCAAACGGCCCTGCAGACGTGCTCTCTTCAAACGGCCCGGGAGACATGCTCTCTTCAAACGGCCCTGCAGACGTGCTCTCTTCAAACGGCCCGGGAGACGTGCTCTCTTCAAACGGCCCGGGAGACATGCTCTCTTCAAACGGCCCTGCAGACGTGCTCTCTTCAAACGGCCCTGCAGACGTGCTCTCTTCAAACGGCCCTGCAGACGTGCTCTCTTCAAACGGCCCTGCAGACGTGCTCTCTTCAAACGGCCCGGGAGACATGCTCTCTTCAAACGGCCCGGGAGACATGCTCTCTTCAAACGGCCCTGCAGACGTGCTCTCTTCAAACGGCCCTGCAGACGTGCTCTCTTCAAACGGCCCTGCAGACGTGCTCCCTTCAAACGGCCCGGGAGACATGCTCTCTTCAAACGGCCCGGGAGACGTGCTCTCTTCAAACGGCCCTGCAGACATGCTCTCTTCAAACGGCTCCGCAGACATGCTCTCTTCAAACGGCCCTGCAGACGTGCTCTCTTCAAACGGCTCCGCAGACATGCTCTCTTCAAACGGCCCTGCAGACGTGCTCTCTTCAAACGGCGTGCTCCCCTCAAATAACCCGGGAGGTAAGTTCCCTTCCCTTCGAATGGCCCAGGCGCCGTGCCCCTGCCTGTAATCCGGACCGGGGTGGGTTGCGGTCCGGACCGCTCCGCGACCGGGGTGGATTGCGGTCCGGATTGCGCCGCGACCGGGGTGGGTTGTGGTCCGGATCGCTCCGCGACCGGGGTGGGTTGCGGTCCGGACCGCTCCGCGACCGGGGTGGGTTGCGGTCCGGATTGCGCCGCGACCGGGGTGGGTTGCGGTCCGGATCGCTCCGCGACCGGGGTGGGTTGCGGTCCGGATCGCTCCGCGACCGGGGTGGGTTGCGGTCCGGATCGCTCCGCGACCGGGGTGGGTTGCGGTCCGGATTGCGCCGCGTTCGGACTACTTTGGCCATCAGACTCGCACGTGCTGACGTGGATCGTGTCGCGGTTATCCCGCTCGCTTCCACGGCGCCGACCAGAGATTTGTGTCGTCGTTTTGGTGCTGACGGCTTAACACGCTGGTAATCGCGTTAGTGACTGTTTGTTTCGCGGAGTTGGAGAGGTGTGCGGTTTGCCAGCAGCTCCAGGTTAAAGGTGTGATGTGTTTCTTCTGATGAATTGTGTGCTTAGGGGATCAAATGTGAACAAAAGGTGGCCTGTCAGTGATATCTGATCAGTGATGTCAGTGATGTCAGTGATGTCAGTGATGTCAGTGATGTCAGTGATGTGTGATATCAGTGATGTCAGTGATATCAGGGTAAACAAACGCCAACACCATAAACACTGGAAAATAACTGTCGCCGAATTTAAGATGTGTTTTAATGAGTAATGACACAAACTTGTTATATAGTGAAGCTCACAACCACCTGACATCATCTGTTCTAATTTGCTTCTTCCTCGTACTTCGGAATACCAGGAAGTTATCGAACATCCCACAATCTGAATTAACATCGGGTTACTTAAGCATTGCTCTCCTCTTAGCAGCTGTGCCATGCTCTTCCCAGGGGTGGATCCAGGGGGGGGGGGGGGGGCAACAGGACTGGCAACCCCCCCCCCCTCTCCCAAATCATAGCACTGTCAGAATGGGTTTGGTGTGTTACAATGAGTTATTTTGGCGCGACACTGCAATTTTTCCACGACAACCTTGCCGCCCCTCATGGCCATGGCGCCCCCATCAGGTGCCGAAAAATGCGCCCCTCGGGCCTGTTGCCCCCTCCCCCTAATGAAAATCCTGGATCCGCCCCTGTCTCTTCCTCACTTAAATATGACCCATTCGCCAGAAAAATAATAATGTAACACAGAAGCATTGCAGCATTGCTTCATCCTGACCTGACCAAACTGTCGTTCTCGTTGAACCGCGAGGGAGCCTGATTCTGGCCGTGACCAACTCGGTCTAGTCGAGTCGGTCTGGTCGAGCCGGTTCGAGTCGAGGCGAGTCTGGAGTAACATCCCAGGGGCGGGCCGGGGCAGCTGCAGCTGACCACCGTCAGGGACAGGTGTTTCCACTAACCCGGAGCGGACAGGTGATACCTCTGCCCACGTGACCCGCCGGTCAGACGCTCTTTAAAGGGAAGCCGGCGCGCGCTCTGTTCAAGGGTAGCCGGCGAGAGCGAGAGAGAGAGGCGAGAGGAGAGCGTGGCACGAGAGCGAGAGCGGCAGGTGGCGCGGCGGCGGGACGTGCCTCGCGCGTTTTTCTCCGCCGATGTGTTGCATTGGCCAACGAGATGTACCGCACACCTGCCCAGCGCCAATTTGCGTATTTATCGCCGTAAAGCCATCGGTAAATGAGGGAAAATTACAGGGCATTGTCTCGTACAGAACACGGCAGGTGAGAGCGGAGAAAAAGTACCGCATTGATTTGAGAGCCGGAGAGTGTTTTAGAGTAGTGCATTTACATGATAGCTGACACGCAGCGTCATGGATGTTACACAATGGGCAGCTGATGGTGATGCTGATGGTTAGTCTGCTGCACCATGTCACATCACTTCCTGAGACCATAAAACATGTTTCAAAGGAGTTCGTACTTCCAGTAGCCTGACATTATTAATTGCACACACCGGTTTCGGACAATGAGATGCGTTGTGATTTGATGCAAGAGATGATGAAGTACAATGCAAACCAGCTTTGCAATTTTAAAAGTAGGTAGTGTTTGGGTGCATGAAACGCCGGTATTTATTGCGAATGAGCAGCATTAATGTTGAGAAAAAAACATCCATTTACATGTTTCTTCGCGTCAATAGTACCTTGCGTCAAAATTATATACTGAGGATAGAGTGCATAAAGTAACATTTCTACCTCAGGCTACCACATACCTTAGGCCCTTCCTATCCCGATCTGTCATCCCACTGCCCAGTATTAATGCCGCCCTCTCTCCTCCGTCCAGTCACCCCACCTAACCCTCTCGGTCCCCACTCTCCGGCCTCAATGAGGGGCCATCAGTGGCGCGACCAGTCGTTACACACTGATGGCCTGCTCCAGCGCGTGCTGACGTGGACGGCATAGTCCGACGGCGCGGCGCCGGCCACATATAGGCTCTCAACGCGCCGGGATTGTCGACAGAGCGCCGTGAATGTCGACAGAGCACCGGCTAATGGTGCGTCATGGCACCTGCGGTCAGATGGCAGAGCAGAGGAACTGATCGCCATGGCACCTGCGGTCAGATGGCAGAGCAGAGGAACTGATCGCCATGGCACCTGCGGTCAGATGGCAGAGCAGAGGAACTGATCGCCATGACACCTGCGGTCAGATGGCAGAGCAGAGGAACTGATCGCCATGGCACCTGCGGTCAGATGGCAGAGCAGAGGAACTGATCGCCATGGCACCTGCGGTCAGATGGCAGAGCAGAGGAACTGATCGCCATGGCACCTGCGGTCAGATGGCAGAGCAGAGGAACTGATCGCCATGGCACCTGCGGTCAGATGGCAGAGCAGAGGAACTGATCGCCATGGCACCTGCGGTCAGATGGCAGAGCAGAGGAACTGATCGCCATGGCACCTGCGGTCAGATGGCAGAGCAGAGGAACTGATCGCCATGACACCTGCGGTCAGATGGCAGAGCAGAGGAACTGATCGCCATGGCACCTGCGGTCAGATGGCAGAGCAGAGGAACTGATCGCCATGGCACCTGCGGTCAGATGGCAGAGCAGAGGAACTGATCGCCATGGCACCTGCGGTCAGATGGCAGAGCAGAGGAACTGATCGCCATGGCACCTGCGGTCAGATGGCAGAGCAGAGGAACTGATCGCCATGGCACCTGCGGTCAGATGGCAGAGCAGAGGAACTGATCGCCATGGTACCTGCGGTCAGATGGCAGAGCAGAGGAACTGATCGCCATGACACCTGCGGTCAGATGGCAGAGCAGAGGAACTGATCGCCATGGCACCTGCGGTCAGATGGCAGAGCAGAGGAACTGATCGCCATGGCACCTGCGGTCAGATGGCAGAGCAGAGGAACTGATCGCCATGACACCTGCGGTCAGATGGCAGAGCAGAGGAACTGATCGCCATGGCACCTGCGGTCAGATGGCAGAGCAGAGGAACTGATCGCCATGACACCTGCGGTCAGATGGCAGAGCAGAGGAACTGATCGCCATGGCACCTGCGGTCAGATGGCAGAGCAGAGGAACTGATCGCCATGACACCTGCGGTCAGATGGCAGAGCAGAGGAACTGATCGCCATGGCACCTGCGGTCAGATGGCAGAGCAGAGGAACTGATCGCCATGGCACCTGCGGTCAGATGGCAGAGCAGAGGAACTGATCGCCATGGCACCTGCGGTCAGATGGCAGAGCAGAGGAACTGATCGCCATGGCACCTGCGGTCAGATGGCAGAGCAGAGGAACTGATCGCCATGTCACCTGCGGTCAGATGGCAAAGCAGAGGAACTGATCGCCATGGCACCTGCGGCCAGATGGCAAAGCAGAGGAACTGCTCGCCATGGCACCTGCGGTCAGATGGCAGGGCAGAGAAACTGATCACCATGGCATCTGCGGTCAGATGGCAGAGTATAGGAACTGATGCTGGGGGGTGGGGTGTGCAGTGTGATGTGATGGGTGGGGTGTGATGGCTGGGGGGGGGGTGAGCAGGCCGTCAGCCTTCAGCGAGAAGGTTGTTGACCGTGGAGGGGAGGGTAGGCAGGGGTGTCGCGGATAATTTTTGAGTGGGGGTCGGCTAAGATGACGAAAAAAATCACCCCATTTTTTGCGTGTATTTAAGCCTTTGCAGCATTTTTGATGTGGTTTTCATGTTATAGTAGGTACTAGTTATTTAGCGTCGCCAAGCGGCGCGAAATTCTACGGGTTTGCCTGATAAAGCTCCGCAACGGCTTGGCCGATTGTGTGCAAATTTGGTGTGTGGTTATGGATCTCTCAGCCACCACTTTTCAACAAGTCAGAGGTGGGGTGCCTCTGCACGTGCGCACGCGCGCACCCCTTTTTTGTACCCGCATCTCAGAAACTACTTGCCCGATCGAATTGAAGTTCACCATAGGTGCATTTACTTTACGTTCGCTCGTTCATCGCCAACTGCGGCACCTTACTGGTTCGGTAAAAAGTTATGGAAGAAAAATTACCCATGACCTCTGGGTCAACAGATTTTACCTCGTGGAGGTCGCAGGACAAAAATGTCACATGGATCTTTGTATTTTGCAAAAGATTCGTGAGTCTGGTGAACATTGGGAAAATTTAGTAATTTCCTGGGGATTTATATATGCACTTTCATGTTTCTCCAATTACCTAAAATTGTGAGGTCACAAAATCTACTTTGCCTTAGGTCATCGATATAAAAATCATCCGAAATAGCAGAACTGTTGGTATTTATGACCTGATTAAATCCTGTAAGTTTCCAACTGATCGGTTAAACAATTTGGCTGCGGTACAACCTTATATTTTTAGGTGGGATCACTATAGACTTGACCTAGTGACCTGACCTGAGGAGACCCGAGGTAAACAAAACAGGATTTGGGCAACTGATAGGCAAACAGTTCTCCCAAAAATGGCGGTGCGAAACGCCGTCATTTTCCACTATTTCCAAAAAACTAAGGGGGATATCCGCCCCCTGTTGTTGCGTGTGTTAACGTCTGCCACACAGATCCCCCCCCCCCCCACGTCCCCCCCCCCCAACCTAAAAATCCTGGCGATGCTAATGTATGGACACCTAAGAAATTGGAGTAATCAACCTTCGGTATTTTCATGCTCTGCATGCCCAACGTGCTCAACTTGCCGCACGAGTTGGATCAAATTACAATAATAATGGGGTAAGTTGAGCAATACTTAACATTTTATTTCGTGCCATTTTTTAAAGTATAGACGTGGGTTTGTGACAATAGTTGGTTTGTAATTAGGAAAGGTCAATTTTCGGACCTTTCCGGTCTTTTTGGGGGCTCGGGCTTGACTGGCTCACTGGATCCACCGTTGATTATTGAAGCCGTAGTTCCTATTCAATCAAAGCATGACATTTGAAACAGTATTGCGTTAAAAAAACATGACCTTGGACATTGTAATTGGACTTAGTTATGAAAAAGGTGCAAGTACAGAAAGAAGTACGATGTAGCAATACAAAATAAAATGTTTACACCTATGGTATGGGGTGAGTTGTTAGGCAAAAAAAATGGTTAACCCGGCATTGGCTGGGGTCTCCAGCCACCTTCAATTGGCTGGGGGTGGGGCGTTTTTAGCCCCCCTGGTTATCTTCCGAACGAATTATCGCAGCGAGACGCGCAAGGCGGCATTCGAAAGCTCTCAATAAGACAAATCTAAAGCGTACTATACAATTGCAAATTGAGGTTACATGTCAGGTCACGGTCAGGTCAAAGGTCAAAATCGAGGTATTTTAGTGTATGGTCCATACTTTCCATCCAAAGCCTTCGATTTAGACCATGATCAGTGATCACCCAGACAACTCTCAAAGGTTAATATACATCCCGCATGAGCTAAAGTGAGATTGTTGGCAAAGATCAAGGTCAAGGTCAGTTCACAAAAGGTCACTATGCGCAAAATATATACGAAAGTTATGCAACATATGTTTTATGAGTTATGTTACATGTATAATTCGATAGTGATAGTCATTTTACCATCTGACCTCATTTAAGTAAGGTTAATGTCAAGCTCAGGTCAAGGTCAGGTCGCATCAGGTCAAAATTCGAAATTGATAAATCTAAATTAAAAATGCATGTTGCTAGACCAATTTTGTCTCAGAAATACAGTGCTGACATTTATTTGTCTATCTGGGGACTAAAAGCAAAACAAAAAACAATTTCAAAATATGACTTCATGAGTTACTCATACTTAGGGAGCCATACGTCAGTCAAAAATAAAGATATTGCTTTTAAATTTGGTTTGGGTGTTTTACACATGTGGTTCTCCAACATGTATTCAGTTTTTACATGTTTGAAAATGTTGATTTTGAGGACATTTTGTTTTTATTCTTTTTGTTTTCATTTTTGGGGGGTCAAAAACAAAATGTTAATAATTCCGAGGTACTCATTTTGTAGCTCTTACCATCCGCTATCTTTTTACGTTTTGTATCGTATTTTGCTCATAGTGACGTCACTAAATTCGCTATATCTCGATTGTTTCGACGAAATTTCTTTCTTTTTTGCGCAGAAGACGTACAATTGATGTAGGAGATGGTACCCGAAGTTTCACGTCGATAGCGCTATTTTTTTAAAATAAAATATTGCGAAAGTTCATCAAAGGAGCGAAAAACGCCCCCCCCCCCCTTAGCCAATGGCGGTTTAACTGGCATTTTCCATCAGAGTCATGCTTACGTATTTTTGCTTTGTGTGCTATGTTTGGATCTTATTGGATCCCCCGGCCAGTGTCCCAAAATTTGTCGATTTGGGTGGGAAATGACACCTAAATATGAATGATGTTTCACTCTCGGTCCCCATTTTAGGTGTGAATTGTTCTCTCCCAAATGATAAATTGTGATATTGATTCTGACATAAATAGACATAAATATAGACTAAAAATACATGATTTCGAAGACAATTACTGCTTTTCATATTCAAAGCAGAAAATAATATTGTACCATTTTCTAAATAATTTTTCACAGTCATGGTCTTTTTTGTGCTAGAATTTTTAACTCTGACACCCAAGCAAAAATTGAATTTTTGGGACACTGTGCCCCCCCCCCCTAGTGATTTTCCCTTAAAATAGGCCCTGAAAGGGTGCGCACGTGCGGACGTGCAGAGGCACCCACCTTTGACTTGTGGGAAAGTAGGGGCTGATAGGTCCATAACCACACACCAAATTTGAACACAATCGGCTCAGCCGTTCCAGAGATATAGAATAGAAGTGTGCACGTGCGCACGTGCAAAGCTATCCCATTCCTGACTTGTGGAAAGGCGGCGGCTGAGAGGTCCCTAACCACACACCAAATTTGAACACAATCGGCTCAGCCGTTCCTGAGATACAGAATAGGGGCGTGCACGTGCGCACGTGCAGACACCCACCCCTGACTTGTGGGAAACTGGCAGATGAGAGGTCCCTAACCACACACCAAATTTGAGCACAATCGGCTCAGCCGCTCCTGATATATAGAATGGGGGTGTGCACGTGCGCACGTGCAGTCACCCCACCCCTGAGTTGTGTGAAAGTGGCGGCTGAGGGGGCCCTAACCACACACGAAATTTGCACATAATCTGCCCAGCCATTGCGGAGTTATTGCGAGAGAATACTTGTCAACACCCCTCACGCGGCACGCGCCACGCGTAGTGGTAGTCACCCATATGAGTCAGCACTGGTCTCAAACAGGGTAGGTTAGATGGACCTGCTCAGCAAAGAAGTCTGCTTGTCAATCGGACGTGCGGTTGCAGAGATATGAGCTTCTCAAAAGCGTCGCCACGGGCCGGGCTGCTCATAATCAGATTTTTTCCATACACCACGGAAGGACGAGCGAGTGCTTCGCGCTCGCTCTTAATCACGATGACCGGTGGCAGTCATCGCTCAATAGTACATATGATAATAATAATTGTATACATATGTACCAAACTGTAACAAACAACTGGTAACAGTGCAAAGGATTTGAATAGTAAGAGGCATAACGACTTTTCCGCGCATAAATGGTCCCTGTGGATTTGGAGGAGCCTGGGGCGAGATGGCTTGGGGAGATGGTCCTGGCATGGTCCCACTATTAGCTCTTCTGTCCAGCAAGCTGGACACCGCTGTAGCAGCTTTCGGGTGCCGATGTCCGCGTCTTTGCGTTCGCGTCGCCTTTTTTCGGAACTTGGCAGAGTAGCTAAACATGTAGCCCGCTTGAAAGTTAATATTATATGAAAGTGGTGGGCCCTGGGGCTAGCAATTAAGTACCGCCAAGGAGAGCCTCTGCCAGACACTTAAGGAATAAATGTTCCCATTTTCTAAATTTGTATAGCAAATTCAGATTGTGTGTCATGCCGCGAGGCGGCGCGAAATTGTCAAGTTTGTCGTGGATAGCTGGATTTTGACTGCTGCAAAGGCAATTTTTACAACTGTACATCCGACCGTTGGGGGGGGGGGGGGCAAATCATAGTTTCAGGACCTTTGGGAGGATGGCCCCTTTGTCCCCCCCCCTGGATCTTCCCCTGAACTGATGACCGACCAGCTCACAGTCTTCTCACCCAAGAAGCTCGGCGAGCAGCCTTCTTTCCATGTTGGTTTCCATTATCTTCTTCTGTTTCTTTTTTCTATGCTTATATTTCACACATTTTAACTACTATCATATTATATGTCATTAAAAGTCGTATTCTGCACCCGTTCTGTTTTAGATAGTGAATCTCGGACACTTCAGCGCCCCGCTTCCACGCTCTGTGCTTTGCTACATAAGTGACAGTTCGACCCATTCCAGTGCGTAGCCGTTCGGTAGTCGCTGCCTGTTGGGCATAATTCCAGGCCGCTGTTCGATCACTACCCCTGAGCAATTGAACGGCGGCAGCTCTCTGTTCGACCTGGGCTCGTTAACCTGCCTGCACGCGCCCGAACTGACCAGGCAGAGTACCCCGGGAGCCGGAGCCGGAGCCGGAGCCGGAGCCGGGGGCCGGGGGCCGGGAGCCGGGAGCCGGGACCCGTAGCTCTCACGGCACGCCTCTCGCCGGCCTCAATAGTCTTCTGAGCGCCACAAACGCGCTCTTTTTGCCGTCCACAAACGAACGCGCTGCCGTAATCGTGTTCTTAATAACTTCATCAATTCCGGCACCCTTAGGTATGTAATGGGCTCCAATTATGTATCATTTTAACGCCGCGTTTTTGTGCTCGGTGTTTGCGTCTGTCGGCGGGGTAGTCTCTGGCGGGAGACCAGGTAATGACCCTGTGCGCAGAGAGCGCTGAGCGGGCGACTGGCCGGGCAGCCGCTGGGGCGTCTTTGGAGACCGGGCTTCAGGATTGTCATCACCGTTATACGTACACCACCTGGTATGTGGAGTGCCCGAATCGAACATCAACAAGCTGTCGCTAATGAAAAGTGTCGCATTTATCAATGGTCGGATTGTTTCATTAAAGCGCCGACAAGGCTTTTGGGCAACAAGAATGCGCGAGCAGCGGAAAATGGCGGTTCAATTTAGGCTCTATGGACGGTTGGCTAAAAATGATCGGTGGACCGCACGTAAGTGTCATGTAATTGCATTGTAATTTACCATGTGCCTGTCAGTATGGACATTCACACTGCTATGAGGAAACTGTTCAATTGTTGATATTGTCCAGCAAAACAAAAATGATGCTAAAATTAGAAGTAGGTGTATATAACAAATATTACGTAAGAAACTGTTTTAGCAGAACATTTTCTTTTGTATATAGCATTCCTTTTTGAAATGCCCAACCAAAACGCTTTAGTTTGAAGGACTGAAGTCCGCCTCAAAATATGAAGAAACACATTATCTTTGCAACAACTATCGTTTGACCTGACTTTCTCATCTTGGAAAATGATTAATTTTGTTCATATTAATTCATTTGTATTCATTTTAAAGACATATCTACTCATTTAGTTTCCGCAAAATAAATAACTATGTCCACTGACTTGTGTTGACTATCGTAAGCATTGACGGGACCCTTTACACCTAAGGCTGTTCATAGTGTACTACGCAAGCACTTCCGCTGTGTACTACTAGTACCGTACCAGTTGCGAAGTACCAGTGTACTACGCAAGCACTACCGCTTGACAGATTGTTAAAGGCGCCAATTTAACTGTTCTCCTTCGGCTTAACAATTATCACATGCCAGGACGCAGTGCTGTAGTTAAGAACTTGTCGATTGGAAATCGAACTCAGTGGAATGATCCCCAGCCAGCCGCAAGAAGTGTTCCGCCGGAGTAAAAACCTGAGGTGTGTAGGCGGAACCACCCCGCCGACAGTTCCCTTCTCCTCTGGAGACGTGTCGGCGGTGTGGGGCGCTGCAAAACTGCACACACCGCCACCCGCAGACGGCTCGGCAGGGTTAGCGGCTGCCTTTGACGCAGTCGGAGAACACAGTGAATGGCGGACATGTCGACCCGGATAGATTTGCAGACTGATACTGCACAAGACGATTTGACATTTTCTCAGTTGCCAGGACTAGTTGCCAGGTTCAGTTGCCAGGTCGGCTCACCTCAAATGGCACGTAAGTTGGCTTGGCTGTACATGCATACGTTAAGAGTATCGAAAGTAGCATGAGTTAGTGAAACCAATTGCAAAATAAAATACATCACGGCGAATTTGAGTTAAAAAATAGGGCAAACAGCATTTTAAACATTCAAGCACAAAACGTCGTCTTCCTCCAGCTTCCGGTGCCTTCTGGATCGCGGCCCGGGATGTCTCTACGTGAGATTGTCTGCACAATCACCTCCAATGGTGTCCGTGTCGCACACCATCCCGGGGGATGTCTCTACGTGAGATTGTCTACACCATCACCTCCAGTCGTGTCCGTGTCGCACACCATCCCGGGGTACGCGTGGGAGCCGCGACACCGCGACGGCGACGCCTAACCGGTAGCTCAGCCACCGGCCACTGCACCGGTCTGCCCGGCCGAGACGCCGTTCTATCTGATCTGACAGAGTCGCTGAACACTATCTGACGCTGATTCAGCCCCGACCTGCCCCGATGACGGGCGGTGACGGGCGGTGGCGGGCGGTCACCGTCACCGCCGCCGCCGACCCCCGGGGCGGCAGATCATATCTGTCCACGGACGGCGACCGGACCACTTTTTCTTCCGACCAGCGCTTTGTGAGCAGCTAGTTTGCGTTTAGATTGGTGACGGGCGCGATCAGTCATTGTTGCAACCGGGTCCGGCCCACCATGTAACCGCTCTATCGGCTACCAGGGGTCCCGTTAAACAAATGTAGGCGCCCCAGTGGCAGATAGAGATAACGAGAACATAGCTTATGTGGAAGTTGTAGCGCAGTGAATGGCGACGTTGAAAGCAAACAGTGGCAGTGGTTATCGTAATCATCGCCTAAATTACCTTTACCAGCGACCAATTTAGACATTAGCGTAGAGTAATGCGAAACATGAATGCAATTAGTGCCGGCGTGTTTGGCATATCCTATCTTCATCGGCATTAATTGCATTCTGGTGATGCCAGAAATAGTGAGCGTACGCCTGTTAGGAACTACTTACATGCCGTGATGTGCATCCTGGAGCCTAAGTCATGCGATGGTGTGCCTTCGACGGACTGCCAGTTGAACAAGGAACGTAACGCTAGAACCCGGCGTGAATGGAGACATGCAATCGCAAAAATACATAAATATTTAGTCGAACATTACGATAGGTGAATGAGCTACAAGCTACAAGCTAATAACATAAAAATATATCTGTAATACAAAAGCTCTCGTGACAAAAGCTTGCTTGTAGGAAGATATGGGCACACAGTAAGCAATCGCACGGTTAAATGATATTTTACGATGTGTATCAAACGTAACATTTCGATCATTTATTATTTTTGAATATATCATGCAATTAAAAAAGAACAAATTAAACCATAGGCATTGAGCTAAACTTAACCTATTGCCACCTAACAGCAGGGAACACGGCAGAGTCGAACCTCCCGCTGGAGACGGTTCACACCCGGCGTTCAGTCACACTCAGCTGGTCCGTTGACCGCGGCGCGGCAGGTGGGAACTGGGACTAGGGAGAACAGTCGAATCACCGACAGGTGGCGCTACCACTCGGCGGAGGGAAACCCTCACCTCACCGAGACGGCCGGTCGGGCAGCCCGGTCCCACCGGTCCCGGCGTCTGTGAGCCGCCCTAGACTCTACGCCTCGGTGACTCCTCACGATGACTCCTCGAAGGAGTCAGGAGAGCTGGGATCTGCCAGGAGCTCTCCTCTCCGCCCCTCTGGGAGCCACACTCGGCGTCATATTTAGTGGGCGCGCATTGTCCGCACCACACTATAATCCCTTTGTAGCGCGGCCCGAGTCGGACCGCACAAAACCACCGCTCTCGACCAAGAATGCGCCGACAAAAGCGCGCAGGAGTTCGCCAAATTGACGGATAAAACAAGCGGTCGAGAGTGGCGCAATTAAAGAGATCAGCACGTCCTACCCTTCGACGTGATAATACCAACAATCGTTTAGCATTTCCCACGTTGGCGGGGGCCATTATCGCATTCCAGGCGGCGGCGGTCGGCCCCGATTGAATTGGTAAAGGCTGATGATTACACGATGCCCTCCCGGCTGTCGACGCTGAGGAGAGGCCAGCCATGGAAACAGGATGTTATGGGCGCGAAGTCAGGTTTCTCGGCGTCGCTGAATGATGAAGGCAGTGGGCGGCGATAGGCAATCATGAGGCCAAGTATTTCGGCCTCGGCCGGCGCCGGAACAAGTGGGGAAGACGACGCTCAGGAGATTATCTATCCCGTTCGGCCTGGTGGGAAAATCTGAGATGCTTCTTGGAGGTCGGCGAGAATGGCTTAAATATTCAGCCACGATATATTGGGCAGTCTCAATATGACCAATGATATGGAACATTAATTGCATGTACGAGTGAAATCAGTGCTTGGTCTAAAATCAGGGATGCGGTGTAATTGATGTTTGAAGGTTCCGCGTTGCGATTCATGAAACAAAACAAGCATCGGACATTTACCTCAAGGCGGCAATGATCTGAAGAACTCCGACTCAGTTATTGAAACGGTCATCGATACCGGCACGACGCATTTTGTGGTATATTTGACATAACAGGCCTGTCGGACAGTTTCAATAGCCATGTCACCGATGTACCAATGTACCGGCGATCCTTGAACAGGACACCTGGTGGGTATAGGACATCGGACAGTGTGGACAGAAAACGGACGTAGAGATGTCAGCCCGCCGAGGCTCGGTGAATGATTGGTTGCACGCATCTCGCGGTTTTTCTGCACGCCGAGTCGGCTCCTGCTGACATTATCTTCGGATCTGCAGTCGCATGCAGCGAATGACATGTCCGCGGAAACGGTCATTGGAGTCATGTGTTGCGAATGACATTCCTGAAGAAACCAAGAGCCTTTGCGGCAAGAAGGCTTCGGCATATTTTTTTACAGAATGGGGTATTATTGCACCAAAGGAAAGTGAGCGGACATGGCAGATTCCAAAGTAGTCAAAGAAATTCCGTTTTGCTCAAGTTTGATAATTTGCAATGCGATGATTTCTGGGAAGTAGCTCTTCGCTTTGTATAAGTCTGAAAATGTTGTAAATCGTATATGTCGGAAAAATAATGTTGCATGTGAGAATTGTCATCCATTTTGCTATTAGCTCCGTATTAGCACCGAATAGAGCAGCCGTGGACTCGGGTATAATATCATGAACAAGAGCTGTCGTTTCGTCCTTGCTAAATCAGTACCTTACTGTAATTGGTAAATCAGGTGAAATCAGACAAGAGCAATCTCCCATCATTTCCAAATGCGTGATGATGTATCACTTCATGTAAGTCTTACAGGCCCATGGGCACAAACACGGGCGGCATCATCACTCCTGCCCTATATATCGAGATTGTCCGATGGCTTGTTAAGCTTTCCGTCACACCCCGTACCGGTCTGTGCCATCGGACAGCAAGCGTATGGCGGAATACAATACCGAGGACACATGCCACAACGCGAGTGACAGTGTAAAAATAATCCGAATAATCGTTGCACCGATGTCTGCCAATTTCTACAAGCATCTCAACAAATTGCAAGTGGTTTGTTGGCTGTCGCTTGGACAGTGTCGTACACTGGGTGGGAGCCAATAAATACCATGCATTGGTGTCCGGGGTTGCAGATTGTTCAGGGTATCACTGAGAATGTCAATTGCCAATGATCTCTATTTCATTTAACATAGATCGGTAGATCGATATCCAAGTAGTATCATAGGTAAAGTAGAGATATACGTATATATATATATATATATATATATATATATATATATATATATATATATATATATATATATATCATAGGTAAAGTAGAGATATACGTATAGATATAGATATATCATAGGTAAAGTAGAGATATACATGTCGTAACAATATTTGCTTAACAAACATTAGTTGCGCAAGTCTTTGAAATGTACATGTATACTTCCGTAAAGGAGTTAACATAAAGGCATGCCGCCAGTTCCAATTCAAATTCAATGATAAACAAATTCGTCATAGGTTTGTGAATTATTCACAATATTAGATCCAAAGCGTCATTAATTACGATAATCTCCATGGGCAGGCAGGTAGTGCTCACTAGCACCTGGAGTTTTGCAACCCGTTCGTGCGATATAAAACAAACCGGTAGGAATTATGGAAGTTACCCACATGGAAATATGTTGAACGTTGCAATTTGTAAATATGAATATGAATATGCGACATATGTACTAAGTTATTTGTAAAAATTGAACGGTACGCATAGTAAATTGAACGGTACTCATAGTAATCTTATAGTACATACCCGTTGTCGGTCACGTGTTCGTGAGAGTGTTTATAATAAATGGGCTCGAATTTTAACAAGAATATCGGGGAAGGGAATGTATGGGAAACAAACAAATGGGAAAAGAATCGTCCCTTGTTCGGAGGCCGTGCTTACCTTTGGGGTCAGGCCTTGAGGTCCACGACCTCTGTGACTTTTCCCCCTGGAGGCAATAATCTTGGTGTGCCTTTGCCATATCATTAATATAGAAGATTGCCTTCGAATTAGAATGCAAGTGAACAGTAATGTTGTACTTTATAACCCCTCAGATCACTGGATATTTGCGCTCCTTCCGGCACTCCTTCAGCGACACTCAAGCGACTGACCCGCCCCACACCGGTTCACCTGACCTGCATCGGTCACGTGACCCTCGCCTGAGGGCCGGTGCAGCCGACGCCCAGCACGACCCAGAATGTGTGGCTGAACAGGTGAGGGGAGGGGAGGGGAAGATTTAAGTGGGTGATAAGATTTTTATTGTTGATTATTTGAGTGTGTGTATGTTATATACATTAATGTACTAATAAGTATAGAATTTCTTAAATTGATGATTAATTTTCACAAAACTTTGACTCACTCTTCTAGTACCTGTCTCATAGTAAATGAAGGATAAAATAGAGTAAACCAGTAAGGCGCCGTACTTTGCGATGAACGAGCGAGTGCGAAGGAAATGTATGGGCAATTTCAACTCGATCGGGCAAGTAGTTTCTAAGATACAAAAACGTGCGCACGTGCGCACGTGCGGAGGCACCCACCTTTGACTTGCTGGAAAGTGGGGGCTGAGAGGTCCCTAACCACACACCAAATTTGAACACAATCGGCTCAGCCGTTGCATAGATATAGAATAGGGGTGTGCACGAGCGCGCGTGCAAAGCCACCCCACCCCGACTTGTGGAAAGGCGGCGGCTAAGAGGTCCCTAACCACACACCAAATTTGAACACAATCGGCTCAGCCATTCCTGAGATATAGAATAGAGGTGTGCACGTGCGCACGTACAGAGTCACCGCACCCCTGAGTTGTATGAAAGTGGCGGCTGAGGGGTCCCTAACCACACCCGAAATGTGGACATAATCTGCCCAGCCGTTGCGGAGTTATAGCGAGAAAATACTTTTCAACACCCCTCACGTGGCATGCTCCACGCGCAGTGGTAGTCACCCACATGAGTCGGCACTGGTCTCAAACATGGTAGGTTAGATGGGGCTGCTCAGCAAAGAAGTCCGCTTGTCAATCGGACGTGCGGTTGCAGAGATTTGAGCTTCTCAAAGGCGTCGCCACGGGCCGGGTCGGGCCGGGCCGGGTTGGGCCGCTCATAATCAGATTTTTCCCATACACCACGGAACGACGAGCGAGCGCGAAGTGCTCGCTCGTAATCACGTGGTAACGAAATCTAAAAGAAACCAAATAAAGTATAAATACATTCGCCACTTATCAACATGCAAACTCGAGAAATGTCACTCAATAATGCTAGTGCCCATTAATTATAAATTCAAATATAACGCATAGTCCCTCTCATTTAGCTGAGTGTCATACTATCATATGAAGTGCATACGCAAATTCCAATGTGCACCAAAATGTTTAGGATGCCCCAAAACTGTTGCGTGGTTAGTACAATGCACAATGCTTCAGCCACTTCACGCGGCCGACGAACGAATGTAATTTTATTGGGGCCTGTTCGTGGAATATTTGCCAGTCCGATGGCGATGGCGATGGTGATGGCGATGATGTTACCAGAGCGGCCGACCTGACCTTGGCCGTTATGGCACGGCAGAGGCCATTTCTTCGAAGGTAGCCAACGCGTTCAGATCAATATCGAAGGTGCACGAAATATCGACGCGTTACCGCGCGATTGGAATGGTTAGAGGCGGCATGACCCTGTATTAGGTCATCTGCGAATTGCATGTTGACGTGCGAAGATATAAGCTTTAGACTTTATAGTTTATGTATTACAGTATATATGCCGATGTGGAATGGCGTAGACTCGCAAGGGAAATGAAAGTAGCTTTGGTTTGAAGAGCGCTTTGGGTATCGTGACCAATGACCATTTTGTCAAAGGGAATAAGGGTGCGACCAGAATTTCCCAGTGCTTGTGTTGTAGACATAGAAAACCTTATTTGGTGTCAGATGACATTGCTATATGTGTCAGATGACATTGATATACAGGGGCCCGGGAATAGGGGGGCAGCGGGGGCGCTTGCCCCCCCCCAACATCTGGACCGGGGCGGCGGCGCCCCCCCCAACTTTGGCGAGCAGAAGATTTCCTAAAAATGAGCTCTGATGAAGCTCTGATCATCAGGAAAAATTAACAATTTATCGTACAAATTGCCTTTGCAGTGCAGCCAAAATCCAGCTATCTAGTGTCAAAAACTGGAAAATTTCGCGCCGCTTCGGGGCATAACACAAGTTTCGCTATTGCTTATACAAATTTGGAAAATGGTAAAATAGTTTCATTAAGTGTCTGGCAGAGGCGGTAATTGCTGGCCCCAGGGCCCATTCTCTTAATAAAATATTCACTTTTAAGTTTCAAACAGGCTCAATGCCGAGTTCCGAAAAAGGCGACGCGAACGCAAAGACAAGGAGATCGGCACCCGGAAGCTGCTCCAGCAGTGCACAATTTGCTGGACCGAAGAGGTAATAGTGGAACAGGCCAGGATCATCTTCCCAAGCCATATTATCTCACGGTCTGGTGCCAATATTAAAGGGTTTCAGGGGCCAGGAACAGGGGGAAGCGGGGGCGTTTGCCCCCCCCCCCCCACATCTAGACCGGGGGGGGGGGGGGGGGTAGGCGGCCCCCAACTTTGGCGAGCAGAAGTTTCCCTAAAAATGAGCTTTCAATTTTCTTCACAACAAGTTATATAAAATATGAAAGCCTCCATATGTCACTTTCATTTTTTACTTTTATTTTATAGCATGTCATAAGTATTATTATTATATAGCTTTGCCTTTATAGTAGCATCGTATACCTTTCTTTTCCTTCCTTTTCCTTTTTCCATTAAATGTTCTATGAGATATAATGGAAAACTTTGGTAGTAGTACATTTGGGGGCAGTTGTCTGCTTGGCGCGTCGTCGTTAAAAGGACTCACTGATGCAGTGGCGGATCTACGGTTGGGCAAAATGGGCAATTGCCCCCCCCCCCCCCCTCCCCCAACCGCCTGAAATCGGCGCAAAATTGACACATTTCCTGATGTAGAAGAAAATCTAAGGAACTTTTACCAAGGAAGGTTTGCTTTAAATCAGCTATCATCATATCATAAGCAAGCGAAATCCGATGAGTTTTCAGAATTATGTGAGACTTCTTTGGAATTTTGCCCCCGCCCCCAAACTCCCGTTCTGGATCCGCTACTGCACGGACGGCGATAAACATCTGCTGCATTTTTTTATAAGTTTATCCCACGTCAACGTTACGGATGTGGTCAAACTGGCGTGCGGCCCTTTACCTGTCCTCGCTGTCTCTGCCGACGGGGCGGCAATTGCAAGCAAGAGTTATCGTAAATGTCGTAGGTTACCGTGATACGGTGATGAAGCGGTCGGTGCAGCCCACACTGGTGGGATTCTTCAAGTAAAAAAGCGTCAAGCGTCAGGTACGAGTATTTTATCAGACGACAGGCGGGTTTACAAAGGAAACGGGGGTGGCATGACCACCACTTTTTCATATTTAATTTGTATTTTTATGTTAGCCCGCGTCGTGCCGCGTCGTGCCATTTAGACGCCCCCCTCCCTTAGGGTGTTTACCCCCCTAAAGTTTTTTCGAGGATAGCGAAAAAACGGCGCAGCGCCGTTTTGCCGTTTCAAAAACGGCGCACTGCGCACAGCGCCACCGTTTCAGCCGCTGTTTTTGGCACACCTGTTCGGGCATCAATTATCCACATTGTGTGCAATTCTTGACCACGGGTCATCTCAGGTCAGGTCACGTGACCACACCTCCAAATAAGTTTGCGATCGTACCACAGCTACAGTTTTTGGCCGATCGGTTTCAAACTTACAGGATTTCATAAGGTCATAGGTACCTACAATTCGAATATCTAAGATTTTGAATATCGGTGACCTAAGTTCGCCGGTCGGGTCAATTTCGTGACCTCCCATTATAAGTCAATGGGGAAATATTACAATTTTCCTATTCCGAGGATACGCATATCAGTCCAATTAATTCTGGATCATGTTATCATATGCTATTATTGATGATCCAGGTTCAATTTTTGTTCAGTGACAGGGTCAGCCGAGGGTCAACCGAGGTTGTACAGGGTCAGCCGAGGTCAGCTGAGGTCACCAACACTTTTTGTGTCAATAACTCTCGATAGAATGAATACAATGAAGTGAAACCGGCATAAATGTGTTTGTCTCGTCGAGACACGTTTCCCAATATGCAACATGACCTACTTGGGTCGCCACTTGACCTTGACCTGAGGTCAAAGTTCTAAGTTGACCTAAACTGGTCCAAATGAAAGTGATTCCAAACGCTTTGACGAGACGAACATGTCATCAAAATTATTGCCTTGTCTTTATTAGGTAAACAGTTATTTGCGAGCGTTTTGAAACAGTTATTTGCGAATGTTTTGCCAAGAAATAACCCTTTTGAAATTTGATAACCTCTGGAGCTCAAACTATTATCCTGATATAAAAGTCGATGACTTGTTATGATTGAATATTTCAAGAGCTTTCGATTGTTTATTTTCGTTTGTTCCTAGCTATCATAGTTCCCGAGATATTTGGGGGTTCCTGGAGCGATGCCCTAAAACTGGTAAATCTGACCTTTGATGACCTCTGGTGATCTCAATATTGACCTGAACCAAAAAATGTAGAAATAGTTTCAAAGATATTTTTGATGAGCTTTCGAACCGTGTTTTCGGTTTTCCAATGAGGAACATTTGACAACGAAAAGGTGCACCAAGATTAGAAGTGAGATGCCAAAACCAAATATTTGGTTTCGCCCCCCCCCCCCCCCCAACTTTAAAATCGTTCCCGGGCCCCTGTTGATATATATGTCAGATGACATTGATATATAGTGCCCAACCATGCTACTGGGCAGGGGCGTCGCCACGGAATTTTGAGTGGAGGGGGGGGGGACGAAGCGCCGAATGAGCCGGTACGGTTCGCGACAATGTGAAGGAAAATCAGTTTTTACCTTGTAATTTATACTTAGGAACGCAATTTTAGGTGTATCTAGCAGCTATTTTGGCCTATTTAAAACTATAACAGGAGATAGGTGAAGAACAGTAACTTCCTCGGAAATATTCATGGTAGAGTGTTCAAACGACTTTATATTCCATAGGTAGGTACTGCCAGGCGATTCACTCATCGCTGTTTGGGATACATATGACAGTTATTCGTGTTACATAGAGATAAGAGAGCTATTTCATACTAATTACATGGTGTGCCATACGCGGAACTGGCGTTGGAGGTTTAGTTCAATCAGTTACCAATAGGTGGAAGCATTGCCGCTAACGCCGTTCTTCTCACGATATGGCGTTACTGTTTTAAACTAGATCTATTCTGGTTGGTTCATAAAATAATAAGTTTTGAATTAAGTTACAATTTTGTTTTTTCGAAACGTAAACACACTATGGAAAAATGTTCAAAATTGATTTCTGTTCCTGTCAATAGTCTGCGTTACAAAACAAAACTCGTTCATTCAACTTTCTAGTCAAAACTATATCTTGTAAGAACAACTGAGAGCCTTCTAGCGGTTTACAACTCAATGTGGCGCACCTGGCACGTTCGTTGTGCATGCGAAGTTACTGTGGTTTGAAGGGGGCACCGTCACTGGTCGGAGGGGCGCCGTCGCTGGCCGGAGAGGCGCTGTCACGGGCCGGAGAGGCGCCGGCTATGGCAGGGGCGCCGTCACTGGTCGGGGGCGCCGTCACTGGCCGCAAGAGCGCCGTCACTGGCCGGGGGAGGGCGGTCACTGGCCAGAGGGACGCCGTCATTAGCCGGAGGGGCGCCGTCACTGATCGGAGAGGCGCCAGCTTTGCATGGGTCAGGTCATGCCCTGAATGACCGTATACTCGGTGCGCCACTGTCTATCTCCTCCTCACACTAAAGGAGATGTAAACACTAAACAACAGCAGCGTATAAGTTCAGGTCAAAGCCGACGATACCACCGCCGGTGAAAATGACAGTGGAATGTTGCAGTGGAATGACGGAGGACTAACGTTACATTTAATGAGTAAGTTTCGTTGGTGACATGTGACTAAAAGATTCTTGTTCTGTGTTCTAATTAAGGTTTGATAGCAATCTCAGCCATCGCCATAGGCGTACACAAGGGGGGGGGGGCAAACGGGGCAATCCCCCCCCCCCCCTGAAGGTATGTACCTGCCCCCTTTGGTCGAAAAAATGAATGATTTTTTATTTTGTTTAGAGAAAAATTGTGGCAATATGGCCTTTTAAAAATCTAGTGGGCCAAATCCGATGAGTTATTTGGTGGGGGTACTTAATGAATGCCCCCCTGCGCAAAAATTGCCCCCTCCTGGAGTGAATCCTGGGTACGCTACTGGCCATCGCCAATCTAATACCCAACGGAATATTTGTCAATTAAGCAGTTTTAAGTGCATGCACATCCACGTTAATTTTAGTGCAAAAAAAACGTCTCTGCAGTTGTCCAAATACAAGCGCGCAGTGTTTCACGAAAATACAAACCCACGAAATATTAACTATTTAGTTTTCAACTTAGGTAAATGATGTTAAATTTGATGCGATGCTCCTTACACATCGCGTTCGAGGGTGTTTTTCGTCCTACATTCATTAAAAAACATTGTTTACGCTAATATAAGAACTAGCTAACATATGCGTTTAGTTGTAGGCGAAGTATTGCATGCAATCAGCCTGGCAAAGCGGCCTCAGTATCGAAGGAGGAGGCAGACTGGTTATTGATTGGACTCTGATAGAATCGATTGGAATCGTTCAATCACAATCCCTTGAATCAAAGAAGAATCGATTCACCACCAGGTTTTTTTATTCGTGAATCATGATTGAATCAAAACCCGCATATAAACAAGGCTGATTGAATCCAAAAGACTGTGCAGTGCTATTTCAATGGTGAGTCAAATGTGATTTGATCAAAAATGTTTGATTCTTTGAATCGGAAGGAATCATTTCTCAAAATGGTTATCCATGAATCAAACGGTGACTGAATCATTCATATTCCAAAATGAATTGTGATTGAATCCTTCCAAAAAAGGGGAATCAATAACCAGTCTGCGTAGAAGGCTCAAATTTAGATGGTGTGGTAATTGAAATGTCTTCTCTCAGGAGGCAAAGCACATTTTTGACAGCGTCCTTATTTTTTAGATACACGTGTTATTGCGCCGCCGTTCACCCTAAATCAGGCGATTTCCCCAGATTTAACATTGGCAATAAATCAATAGTTTTTTCTTAAAATGTCTCAAGCTGCGTCGGCGGTGGTGTCACGTCTTTGGCAATAGTGTAGAATGCTACAACATTGCATAATCCAACAGAATCCAGAGAACATATTTGTTACTCCTTGCAGTTTTTCTGCTAGACTTCGAAATATGCAGTTGTATACCGAAAACCCACTGGCGGCAGGCCCGGACGGGCGCTCCGGCGCCCGGCGCTAGTTCCGCGTATGGCAGGCACACCACGATAAGAAGTGGCAGTCACCTAGGTGTCCGTATGGCCTTTCGGTTGTCACCCGATTGCTTAATAATTCTGCGCACTTTGCAGCAAAAACTCGAAATTTGCATGTTAGTGGGATGTAGGGTTGCGCTATCTTATGCAAATTTGCCGTCGATCCATGATCGCAATAGAGTGCAATTCTAATTATTCTTAATATGCCGTGAATATCATAAATTATATGTGCCACCCGGCTGCCACTGGATGGCTTTTTGATTTTGCTTTCGGGAGACACTAGCTCAGTGGTCATGGGGGTCAGCGTCAGGGTTTTATAGATATTTAGGAGGTCGGTGGTGCGATACAAGACAACGTCACTGGCGTGTTCTTTTCCGGATATTCTGCATAAGCTCTGCGCATCTCACTGTTCTGCATGCTGGCCGACCCGGGGTGCCCGTAACTGTACCAGGAGGACGGATCGCCCCGGAACCGGTGACTGCCGCTGGCTCGTTATGCGGGGTAGTCGTTTGTGGACGGGTGGCCGAGACGGATGCGGATGAAGTAACTCATGTACTTGGAGTAATGGATGAAGTAGTTATCCGAAAACTACCTCGGTTTGCAAACTTCGAACGCATTTGGGCAGAACTTGAACGCAATTTCTTGCATATTTTGTTTTATAAATGTAGTCAGAAGCCTTTGAATGGATATATTTCCGAGGTCAGGACTAGAGATGCAAAGACTAATATCCAAAAACGGGAACCGGCATCGCCACCGCCACCGCTTATAAATTAGTTAGCACCGGCATCAAGCCCGGACACATGTGGCAGCACCCGCCAGGCCCGGCAGCCAGCAATCTGCATGTCTACTTCATTATACATTGAACAAAATTGTAACCCCGAACTTTGTGCTGAGCCCGGCATGAGACCTGCAAGCCTGAGTTCAGACACAGCTTCAGGCCCGCCGGCCCTGAATTTGGGCCCGGCGCCGTCTCCGTGGTCCTGAAATTTGCATCCCTAGTTTGCACCCGGCATAAACAGTTTGATTACCGAGCGGAGTGAGGTCTTCCGTCAACTAGGGGGACAAATATACGTATGACCGTATAGTCATGGTTTTCAGAAGTTTATTTATTTGCAGCTATTCGAAGCTTTCAGAAGCTTATTCTTTGCAGCTATTCGGTCGAAGTGATTGAAAAGTGAAAACATGCGCACACAAAACGTTAATGTCGTAAAACTATCTGCCGGTGTTTCCTTTCAGCAAGCACAAAGTGTGCCTAAACAACAAACAGGGCACATTAACGCCATAATATGCCCGTTTTTCTGCTACCCAAAATTTCATTTAAATTCCTGTCAACCTCCCTCAAGAAAAGTAAAAGTATTGTCCTGATCCCTTCAATTCTTCCATTGCACTGATACTTGTGTCTTGTTTTCCTAATGCTTTTCATGATATTGAGACCTGCAATATGCCCGAACAAAGTATGGATTTATGTCTCCGAAATTGGGGGGGACAATCCCCCCCCCCCTGTCTGACGACCGGGGGGACGCCCCCCCCCCTACGGCGACGCCATTGCTAATGGGTGTGGATATGAAACTGGAGCATGTCTTTAACAAACACTTTACTGGGAATGTGGCAAATTTCACATTCTTTACAAAAAGTAGATTTTGTATCACAAAGCTGGCCAATGAAACTGCATCGTCGAGCTCCATAGGTCTCTAAGTGAAGGCAAACAAAATTTCCAAGAAGCGATTATCACCGATGGTATTTCCAATGCGAAAGTCATTGCTCCTGTTCCCATTTCCCGTCATACCCGATCACTGGTGCAGTAGATGTATTTCGTTTTCCTGTTCCCATTTGCCGTCATACCCGATCACTGGTGCAGTAGATGTATTTCGTTTTCCTGTTCCCATTTGCCGTCATACCCGATCACTGGTGCAGTAGATGTATTTCGTTTTCCTGTTCCCATTTGCCGTCATACCCGATCACTGGTGCAGTAGATGTATTTTGTTTTCCTGTGACACATTGACCCGGAACTCTACCAAAACGCACATAAAGGTAACAATCAATGATCAAATGCAGTTGTGATGCTATAAATATACACGCCGTCACATTGTGACCAACAACAGATCTGTACAGTTCACGCACACACAATACACACACAATACACGTGCGGTACATACGCGCACACACTGGCGCCGGTTTCACCACGCACAGCGTAGTGATTGCCTCGCGGCTGACACGGCCAACCGGAGAGCACGGGTGAGTGGGCCGCACACGCGCGCGGCGCAGGCGGGCGCGGGGGCGCCAAGCCGGGACGGTGACCCAGTCGGTGTGAGGGCGGTAGGGAGCACGACGGCGAACCAAACGGTACAAGGCAAAACAGAGCACTCCAAAGCGCAAGCCTCGTCTTCCGCCGGTCGAAGCGAACATCGCTGCCGAGCGCCTGCAATGGAAGAGGGAGGAGAGGGTTAGTGATGACATCACAAGACTGGGACATATTTGAGATGGACTGGCAGCGCAAACAAGCAAGGAAGTTAATGGAAGGACTCGAGACGCTTAAATCCTCGATTAGTGATAAAGTGCTGAATAGAGCCCTTCATGGAATGGAAATCCCCATGGAACCCATGGGAACGGGATGGAAATGGGTGGGAATGTGGCCATTTTTGGAAATGTAACGGGTTGGAACGGATTTGGGACAGACCATATCATTTTTTAGGACCACAACAAGTGAAATATGTTGAAACGGGTGGGAATTGGAGCCCCATCAATTATGAATTCGGATTTGGATTTGGATTGGAACGGGTTTGGGTCTGGGTGAATGGGCTGGAACGAGATGGGGGCTGAAAATGTGTCCCATGAAGGGCTCTAGTGATGAAAGCAACGTATAACAAATAAGTCATTAAAGTAGTTAAAGGAAAGCAAAGTGTAAAGAAGTGGGTTTTGAGAGAAAACAGGTAGGTATCGTAAAAGACAGAAAGCCTTAATCCTCGCCTCCAAACCTTTAATCCTCGTCACCAATCCTTTAGACTCACCTCTATCTGAGGTCCGGAGCGTCGCCAGAGGGCGTGTCCTCCCCGACGCTCACATCCGACTCGGCGCCGTCGTCGGACTCGTCATCAGGCCTCCCCTCCGATGGCTGCGTGGACCCGTCCGGGCCGCGCATGGACAGGTCCAGACCGACGCAGTCCGACGACGCCGGCGAGTCGACCGAAGTTCCGCGGCGGAGGACAGGAGGTACGAAAGCGCTATGTTCGCTCTGGATGTTGGCGGTCGGCGCCACCGCCGGGGGTAGTGGGGAGGGGGCGGAGCAGGGTTGGGGGGATGGGGGCGGAGAGCCAGGGGTGGTAGCGTCCGAGCCAGGGGAGCCAGGGGGGCCGAAGCCCGGCCGGTCCTGAAGCATGTTCATGCGCTGGTGGCGCCTCCACTTCGCTCGTCTGTTGGAAAACCAAACCTGCCATTAGAGAAAACAGAGTTACCTATTTTATACCTACTCAATGATTAGCTATCGCAATATCACCAATGTCTGATTCGCAGGGTAAATGAGTAAGTGGCGAAGCAGAATGAGCAGGTAATTAAACCGCATCACAGTCTTATCGATTGATCGGGAGGTTGAGACGACAGTAACAACTGAGATTGCATCACACACTATCAGGTTTTAATTGCGTCGTTTGTTCGAAGCAAGAAAATCAATTGAATAACCTCTGTCACTTTAGTGCAAGCGAACCGTTTACGACACCTTTTGTGTTTTCACAGTCAAAACAGCGTTAGCTACCCAGAAATCCAGCCAGCTCTGCACAACAATCCCCGAGCAGCCAAACCGAAACTAATGATGGTGGCTTCTACCAGACAATGCGCCCATAAAAAGCCCTCTCAGCCGTCTTAGCAGCTTGAGCAACCACAGTAAAACAAAGCTGTCTCCGCAGGCCACGCTGCGGTTGGCGGCGGCGAGTACAAAGGGCCGTACATCAGCTCCCTCAACACCCATCACCCGTCACCCGTCACCCGTCACCCGTCACCCGTCACCCGTCACCCATCACCCGTCACCCGTCACCCGTCACCCGTCACACATCACCCGTCACCCGTCACCCGTCACACGTCACCCGTCACATATCACCCGTCACCCGTCACCCGTCACATATCACCCGTCACCCGTCACATCACCCGTCACATAACACCCGTCACACGTCACACGTCACCCGTCACCCGTCACCCGTCACCCGTCACCCGTCACCCGTCACCCGTCACCCGTCACACGTCACCCGTCACCCGTCACCCGTCACCCGTCACCCGTCACCCGTCACCCGTCACCCGTCACACGTCACCCGTCACCCGTCACCCGTCACCCGTCTGTCTCGGAGCGTCTCGTCTCTGCGTCAGCCGCCTCGCGCAGCTCGAGTCAGGAGTCGCCAGGTAGCGGGAAAAAGAGTCGCTAATTGGTATCCCGCATTGTTTTCAGATCGTCATAGCCGGCGCGTCGCGGCGTCGGTTTTCGCGGCGCGACCGTGGCTTTCGCGGTGCAACAGCGGCATTTGCGGCTCGCGTCGGGCGGCGACGCGGCGCGGCGCGGCGGCGCGACGGCGCGACAGCGTGCAACGCCCGGTTACCACCCGCTGCCTTGAGCAGCGAGGGCCAATCAACGGCCGCCCTGACACAGCACTGACCAATCACTGCCTGCGATACTGAGCAGTGACGTCATCCGTGTAGCACCGGACATCCCGGGCATGACTGAGCAATGTTGGTGTCGATTGAGATCGAGTTCTGAAGACCAACCAGGGATAAAATGGATGTATTCGCCCGTGAACAGAACACGCACTAGGCTGCGTGAATATATCGTCCATCGCTTCCGTGATGTTCGTTCTGATGCCTAGCTTAAACAAACTTAACACAAAAAACAGCTTTGATCAGGTTTGAATGATAAGTGGTGGTAAAGTTAGATCATGGCACATTCATTATCCGTTATTTTTAGGGATGCAAATCATGTGCTACAAAATTGTTTAGCCTAACCACTGTTGAATACGTTTTAATATCTATGTAAGATCCAAATGCAATCATGCTGGTTCATTAAGAAAACGGTGACTAAGGCTGTTAGAAGAGGGATGCACCTTCCACAGTGTCCCTCCTCCATTGATCCAGTCTGGGTTCGAACCAGCCTCGCTGTGCTTCGTGTTGCGGTGGGTGGGTGGCGATAGTGATGTGGGTCAGGCCGGTCGCTAACGCACCCGGTCACGAACCGCCGGCCGCCACTCGTTACTTATTCACGAGCAGCCCTTCGCGTTCGACCCGCGCCAGAGACGGTTAATTAATCAACAGCAGCGGGCGTCAGCGCACCGGGATCACTCTAAAATACAAATATTATCTGATGCGGCGCACGCCATCGCCGCGTCGCGCCGCGTTCGGCACGCACGCGTCGTTTTTGTCGCCCGCCCGAGACGGTTTGTTTTTGGGCGTGCGCAGAAACGGCCCGATCTCGTTTAATGAGCGCGCGGGACCGGATTTGACGGCCGATAGGGGGCGAGACGACCGCACAGGTGTCCGCCTAGGCGAGGTGACAGACTGACTGACACGTCTCCGAGATGTGCAAGATGCTGCCGGATACGGTGAGGTAATTATTCCAATGAGCGCCAGCTCCGGGGGTTGTAACGATGCAGAATTATCGGATCAGCCGATTTCCGGCGACTCGTTTTGAGTGACGAGTCCGTCGGTCGATAACAAGTTATTAGTCAAGTCAGTCAATTATATTCATTCAATCGGAGTCATTCAATCCGAGTCATTCAGCCACTCATTCAGTCAGATACAGTCAGTCAGATACCGTCAGTCAGGACTCGATATCTGCGCCCTCTCACAAAGCATCCCACCACGGGTGAGTCCAAGTCCACCATCTCATCACCGCGTTCCCGTTCCTCGGCGCAACTCACCTGAACTCGCGCCTCGGAGAGCACCGTACGGCTGGCAAGCCGCTCGCGGGCGTTGACGCACGGGTAGTGGGTCTTCTCGAACTCCTTCTCGAGCTCCTCCAGCTGCTCCTGAGAGAAGGTGGTCCGGTTTCGGCGGAACTTGGGCTGCTCCGAGTCCGAGTCAGCGCCGCGACTCGTCTCCAACTCGCGTCGCGACTCGCTCTCTGCAGGCAGGAGCGGACTTGGTCAGATGGGAGGCTCGGCAAGATGGGTGATTTGGCCAGATGGGAGGCTCGGCAAGATGGGTGATTTGGCCAGATGGGAGGCTCGGCAAGATGGGTGATTTGGTCAGATGGGAGGCTCGGCAAGATGGGTGATTTGGTCAGATGGGAGGCTCGGCAAGATGGGTGATTTGGCCAGATGGGAGGCTCGGCAAGATGGGTGATTTGGTCAGATGGGAGGCTCGGCAAGATGGGTGATTTGGTCAGATGGGAGGCTCGGCAAGATGGGTGATTTGGCCAGATGGGAGGCTCGGCAAGATGGGGGATTTGGCCAGATGAGGGCTTCGATCGGGTGGGGGATGAGGTCAGGTGGGTGACTCGGTCAGATATGGAACATTGTCAGGTTAGGATGCAGTAAAATGGTATCGGTGAAATTCGGCCAGGTGGGGGAACAGAGAAGTAGTAACTGATGCATTGTATGTCTGGCAACAGGTGCAATTAATATTGTTTTATATATAATGGGTAATCACAGCCAAACAAGAGTAACAATCAGATGAAAAACAAGATACAAGTGCATGTTGCACAAGCAGCTGAAACCGCCTGTACTCATGAGCATTACATTTACATATAGCGATCGGACCAGCATCTGTCCATTACCGCCGAGCGTCCATCTCCCGCCCACAGACCCGTCTCTCCTGGGGCGTGACTGCCCCCAGCGCCGGTGACACAAGGTCAGACCCACCAAGCCCGGATAATCCGTCAGTCGGCCCACGGCCCACCGACGGGACTCCACCCAGACCATCAGCACGCAAAGGGTGCCGCGCCCGGCCCGCGCCCGGCCCGCGGCGGCGGTACGGCGGCGTAAGTGACGCCCGTGCGGCGGTGGCGGCGCGGCGCGGGCGCGGCGTCTGCAGCGCTGCAGCGCGTCGCGATGGCCGCGGCGCGCTGCAGAGCGCCGCGCTCGCCGCACCTATCACCCGATCGCACAACAAACGTAGGATTTGACGTCCCATCCGATCAATTATCCCCGAAATTACAAGCTTGTTAGAGAAAGCATTGAGGAGCTGGGCGCTACACCTCTTCATTAGTGCGCTACTATAACTCAGCGACCGATAACGTCAGGTCAAATGAAATCATTAGATGGATAATTAGCCGGTGACATTAACCGGATGGGAATTTATAATTGGATTCGGGGCGGACGCGGCCGGCCGCTACGGCCGCTTATGTCACCTCCGCGTCGGAGACGTCTCGTCGGGCCGTGCGCCGCGTTTGGCGCCGGCGCGCCGCCTCCCCGCCGCTGTCACACTAAAAGCCCGGTGAGGCATGGCACGGCGCGGCTCGATGCCGCTGATAGTGGTCGCCTGCTCAGCATCCAATTAACTTTACGATCGGTCGGCGTCGGCCGGCGGTGTCGTCAGGTAGTAAAGCACAGGGTTGGCACAGGGTCGGCGCGGTGTCGGCGCGGTGTCGGTGTCGGTGTCGTGTCGGCTTCCTCTGATCGTCACCAGACAGGTGTGCACTGGGCGGGGCGCTGTTTGAAAATAGTCCCGGCCCGAACAGTGTAACGAGACTTTGGTTCGTTATATGGAAAATGTGAAGCCCATACCCATACACGTTCAGGCACGTATTATTTTACGAAGTTCCGAGGTCAGTAAAAAAAAAGTTTGCGCGAAATGGAAAGGAGATTTATGATTTCATCTGTAACTTAAGTGGCCAAACCCAATTTTTATTAAACTCGGCAGGTTATGCTATTTTTGTTTAGTGACGACTCAATGACTAGACCAGTCAAATATATAAAAGGCAATGTTTGACCTTTCTGAAAGTTGTCAAATATACGCTGGTGGTAGTCGAAAATATGAAGTAAGTGCTGCTGAAAACGATGGTGATATTTTTTCTCTCGAAAAGTCACTTAACTTTCTACAAATTAAGATTTTTTTTTAATGTGGGATGATGACGTCATTATTGAGCTACAGAGCGATAAAGAAAATATTTAGCTGCCAACATATGGCACAATCGTTTCCAAGCAATTCTGGCGTATTAAATACAAACATTGTGGAACTGTGTCTTCTCCCGCACAGAACACAATGACGAGTGCAAGGCATTGCGATAGCTCAATATTTATTTAAAAAAAACAATCAATCCATAACTGAGACTTCAAGCAACGTGAAAACTTCATCTTGGACCGCAACCTATCGCGTTGGCCGTTGTTTACATCGTACTCGCCAAGGTTCGAGAAATACAGGTCGTCTGACTTCCAGGACCAACAATCTTGAAGTCGCTGTCAGCCAATCAGCGGCGGGATTAGCCTAGACCCCATTTTGCAAATTATAAATTAAATTGCTTAAAAACGGATAAGTTTTGGGGCAAATGACTTAATAATTTAGACATAAAATCCCTTGAATAAAAGAAAAATCGATTCACCACCAGATTTGTTTATTCATGAATCGTGAGTGAATTAAAACCCGCATATAAACAAGGCTGATTGAATCAAAAGACTGTGCAATGCTATTTCAATGGTGAGTCAAACGTGATTTGATCAAAAAATGTTTTGATTCTTTGAATCGGAAAGAATCATTTCTCACAATGGTTATCCATGAATCAAACGGTGACTGAATCATTCATATTCCAAAATGAATCGTGATTAAATCCTTCCAAAAAGGTGAATCAATAACCAGTCTGCAAAGGTGAAACATTCCCTTTAAAGATAATTGTATTTTCTGACAGCTAGAAAATCTGTTTATTCACAATCAGTATTGCAATTTGCAAGCAGGAGCCTAGACACATTTTGGGTTTTTATTTGCCTTATCTGCTTTCACTTATCAGGTGTGTATTTGTATATAACTGAACACAACTATAAGAACATCCTCATAAATCCATGGTCGCGATAACCAGAGTAAGAGACAGAGTGATGGTTTCATCTCCTTATCCCGAAATATGTCATCCATTGGATACATGTTTAGCTGACATATACAAAACTCATGATCTCAGCTATCAGCCTCTTCCGATCAACTATCTATTGTTCTGATCACCATGTCTTGAACGCGAAATCAGGAGGGCGGTCTTATGCTCCGAAATCGCACTAGCACGGGTCTTTAAATTAACATGACACTCGCAGAGAGATTAACACGTGATCAACACATGCACCGACCACCAAGCGCCAGTGACAACACGAATCTCTCATCCTGCTTGATGGTCGTATTATCTCGCCCTGGAACGGCTCGGACTACAGCCGTGATAAGATGAATACATCAACACATGCTCCGGTTCCACACAGCACCACGCCAGCCCGGATTTCGGCGCGCCCAAGCTGTTCGATGACGGCGTGAAGTGCCCTCGCGCGCCCGTTCACCGCGGGAGCTTTTGAAGTCGGGGTTCAGCGAGTCCAAGCCGTGCGCGCTCGGCCGTAACGTGACGTGATGCCTCGTCCTGAGGCGTACTACGAGCCAGCCATGACTCGATCGGCGTGAAGCGTGACTTTTGGATCTACGCGGTGAGATTCATCCCAGAGTAAGCGTGCAGCAGCCTCTACTCACGCTCCGAGTTTGACATAAGCCGGTCGATAATCATCGGACAGACGAATTTTAAGTACGCCAGTATTCAACTAGCTTAAGTATTTTGACGCCATCTCTCTTTGGGGAATACAAAAGCAAAACAAAAATGAGTTAACACGATAACTATTAACTGACAACTTCTTTTCACGACGCTTATTTCCTCAACGCTGATATCAGACGTCGAAAAAGCTCAAAGACAACTGCTCTTGTTACTCCACCATTCATAACCATCCCATCCCATCCCATACCCATCCCATTTCTACCCATTACCTTCACCGTACCCCAACTCCCTCATCTCCCCTCCCTCTGTACTCACCGTAGAGGCTGTTTTCGTTATTTAGTCCGAATCTTTTGAATGGTTGGATTTCCGAGGTCAGGCCCCGCGCTAAGCATAGCTTGTTCCGCAGGCCCTGACCACACCACTCGATCGAACAATTCCTGGTATCCGGCAGAGTTTAGAGGCGAAAGTTTTACGTGCCAGACATACCTGGACACGGTCTGCCCCGCCCTCTGACGTCACCTGAGATTGAACGCGGCCATCCCAGTCAGGGGCAAATAACGAGCGCTGAAGCGACTCGAACCCGGGCTGCCACACCGGGTGAGGTCAAAAGCCCATCACCCTCCCGACTGAGCTACAGAGGCGGGCTTCATCCAACCTCCCCTCTCTCCGGACTCCCACACCCATCTGGTCTGCCTCCTCTCTCTCCCTGGACTCACCTTCGAGGCTGGGTTTCGGTGAGGTGGAGCTGGCCGATGACGCGTTGTCTCCGGCCGGAGGAGTGATCGTCAGTCCTCCTCCGGTGGCTGGACTCGGGGCTGACAAGCCCGGCCACACCGCCGGAGGGTACGGAAGGGCAGCGGCGTAGGGGTGGTAGAACCCGTAGCCTGCAACGCGCGCGAACTCGGCTGCGGCCCGCTCAGCGGCGCGGTTGCGCAGAATACGATTGATACTGCTAACGCTGGGAGCGGTGTTGTTGGTGCAAACGCCTGTGGACATGAGAGCACGGGGTCAGAGGGGTCGTCAGAGGGATCAACTCCGGTTGCAGGGTCCCACGCTACTGTTCTTGGTGCAGCCCTGCTGCGTTACAATGCACTGATGCGTGCTGAACTGAAACGACGGGGTAGTGTAGCGTACGCTGACACGATCGCTGTTGAGTTTCTATAACGCACTGACGCTTAGTTTTCTCTTGTATGGCTCACACAGCTAGCATATTTATAGCACTGGGGTATGCTGTGGGATTGTGCGCATGGACAGTGGCCGTAATTGAGATACAAAGGTGGGAATATTCGACAACATGTGCATCACGAAAAGGTCGGCCCTTTGCTGGATCTGGTATCAGCACTAAAGGAATGTCTCTTCAGTCTAGGCTGATGTGATGAGGTAATTGTTTTTTTATGGAAAATGTGTCACAATATTGCTAAGAAATTGGTATGGCTATGTGATGTTTATGATTACCGTCAGAGGAAGTTTATTATATTTAACGGAAACGGCATAATGGCATAAAAAGTTGGCGTCATTATGACTGAGTCTCGCATGCGACTCCGCATGTCGTACGCGTTCTTAGTGCTATTTACAAGAATTCCCGACCAACACATCGAACTCTTAATGTCTTGATGCATCGACTTTGTCTCCGGTATTTCCGCTGCGGATGCCTAAATTAAGGCGCGTTATGTGTCGCAACTGACCAACTCATGTCACCGGTGTGTCACCACTACTGAGTGGTAAGCAGCCATGTACTCCAGACAGACCAGATTGTGTAGATAGCTGGAGTTTAACTCAGCGATTGCATGCGAGGATGGTGGGAATGTGGAACAACCGTCAACGCTGATAAAAGAGCTGTTCCGCGGCGCGGAGACATGGGCATAAACGAGCAAACCAGGGAAAGTGAAATTACATCGAAAATATTTACGGGAAAGTGTTTAGTAGCCGTACATTTAAAGCGATATGCCAGGTGTCAAACAAATAACGTACATGCATGTACAATAGATTGTACACAAGAAGCAAAATTGTTCGGGATTTCCACAGGTTTGGCCAACTAAATATCAAGGACTGGCAAAATGCGATGGGGCAGATAATCGGTGCTTTTTAGATTGTTACGACATAGTCATTTAAGATTACATCATACAATATTGGCTGTTTGAACTGTCGATTTATCAAATTTATATTATGAAAGTTGACATCGAATTAATTACGTTATCTAGGTGCGTGTTTACACGAGCCTGAATATCCACGGCCATTTACATTTACAATTGTTCCAAACCCACAAGTAAACTCCACGTGTTTGCGATTAACATAGGCTACACTTTTATCAAAGGTAAAAGTTATCTTAAGAACAGGGAAGCGCAGTACCTGTATTAGACTCTAAATTTGGCGAATACCCCACAGCTTACATGGCAAATAAGCAACAGGACATGCTGTAAGTACAGAGGTTAACAGTGGGTCCTTCACTTCACGTGCAATGACAACTGCAGTCAACTATGTCTGCTCGCAGTGTCCACTGCTTGATTAAAATAGACATTTAACAACAACAACGAAAACTCTCACTTTTGTATGTACTCGGTACGTTCACTGGTGAGTAACTCAACTCAATGCTGCATCGAATCTGATAACCGTCTCTTCCGGAGAAATGCCGCGATTGCATGATAGCGCCGGCCGTGTGGCCGGGAAGTTTTCACGGCGTCGCTCGCGAACATGATCGGGGGAGGCCTCTGTGTGGCAGCAGCTGTCGGAAAAGCGACTGAGCCTAGCGCAGTGGCGCGGTGGGAAAGCCTCGCCCTTCCCGGCTCTCGCCGCCGCCGCCGCCGGTACATGGAGTCATCAGGCGATGCAAATGGCCGCCGCTGACGCCACTGACGTCGCTGACGTTGCTGATGCCGCCGCACCACTGACGCATGCCCGTCGGAGTGGAACGAGACAGCGACACGGCGATCGGCGGCCGCGGCAGGCACAACTCAGCATCGTCCGCCGCCGCTGTCACTTAGGATCGCTGTGCAAATTAGCACGATTCGACTGTGCACTTACGGCGCTGGATTAGACGAGCGGGCGGGAGCAGAGAGGAGCTGATTGGGTATTCAGTTCGATGTGGCCGCGCTACAGTGACTATGTTAAAACAAAGCGGCATTGAAGGTTGACAATGTTTGCAGCAGATAATCGATGTAGGAGATTAAAAGGTTTGGGTAGTTTTGAATTTATTGTATACGTGTTCAATAGAAAACAGCTACGAGGAATAAATAGTTCCAAGTAATAAGTACTTCATCAACAACCTCAGCTTATGGACGATAAGAATCAGAACGTGAATATTCCAAACCGTTTTTGGGATACCTTCTTCCATTTACGATAACTGACGAAAAAATTGCACAAATGTTCTTTGCGAAACAATGGATTGTTATTGATGTATTTATCTGTACATTTATTTTAAGCCATAATAAAGATTAGGCGCCAGAGCAAACAAGGTAACAAATTCAACAGCGACTTAGCAAATTTAGCGTGTGTATGTGATTTATGATAAAACAGTTCCAGTTATATTCTGTGACGTCTCTTTTTTGCCTATGACTAAATTGATCCACTATTAAAAAGCACGAATGATATACACCAGCACACGATAGTATATGTCCCATAGGCCTTGAGAGTATCAATGGAATTTAAAACAACATGTTTTGAGAACAGATATGCTATGGGTTCGCCGGGAAGATAAATAATGTGACTATTGTTGGAAGGCTTTTAAAACGCGCGAGATCTGTGTGTGCCAGTCGTCAAAAAAAAAAATGGGCCTAGAGGTTCGCACAAACAACTCAAGGAAACGTCCGAAATTACTCAATGGGTTTTCACTGTGGCAAAAAGAGAGGGCCAAAGGTCACCTTTGTATCGTCTGGGCAGCCTTAGAAAGAAAACCACCATATGAAAGAACTTAAAGAGGCTTGTTTTTGCTGCGAACCTAAAAAGTCAGAGACAATAGCCATTAGAAATGGCGAAAGAAAAGGGATTCCAGTGAAACAAGAGAACTGGGAGAGGCCAACTTCGGTCTGTAAGTGAAAACTGACCTGTCGAAGCCAGACGGACAAAGACGCACATTACTCCCTTTGCTATATCGGGCAGCATACCATTTGTCTCTGTACCACGCGGCCTGTATGTATATTGTATATAGCCCCAGCGCAACTTTGAGCTAAACGTTATCAGCTTCCTGCACTATCGGTGTGGATTTTAGATCGTGCGTTAAGTTCAGTTTTTACTAAGTCTAGCCTGTGGCGCAAGCGTCAGCCTGCACTGCGCCCGTCCTGCACAGTCGGCGCCTGCCACAGGTCTGCGTCAGCCTGCACTGCGCCCGTCCACAGAAGACCTGCCGCCTGCCACTGACCTGCGTCAGCCTGCACTGCGCCCGTCCACAGAAGACCTGCCGCCTGCCACTGACCTGCGTCAGCCTGCACTGCGCCCGTCCACAGAAGACCTGCCGCCTGCCACTGACCTGCGTCAGCCTGCACTGCGCCCGTCCACAGAAGACCTGCCGCCTGCCACTGACCTGCGTCAGCCTGCACTGCGCCCGTCCACAGAAGACCTGCCGCCTGCCACTAACCTGAGCCAGCCTGCACTGCGTCCGTCCTGCACAGTCGGCGCCTGCCGCGCCTCGGTGCGGCCCGTGCTGATTACAGTAATCTGAGACAGGCGCGTGACCGGGCTGTGTTGAAGGCTCGGCCCTCCCCGGTCAAATAGATGGTGCGATCAATAATCACCGGCGACCCCCTCCATTATGTCCGCCGACGAAAATTGGACCCACAGCCTGAATAAAAACGCACTCGATCGCCGCGGAATAATGATGTAGTTTTCCCCAGGTCGTGTTCTTCTATTACTCTCCCATTGTTGAAGTCCGCGTCAGCCATCTGATATCTATCGCCATTATTTGAATTCCAGCACATCATTTATTTAGGACTTATCAAGGCGGTTTTGATGCGGCCGATACCAGTGGTCATTACATTAGGCTCAGACGCGAGATAGCCGGGCGAGAATGGTCAGATCGGTGGCATCAGAACAAATCTTGTAACGCTGAGGGGCGAGGGCCGAGGTTAGTCTCGTATACCACGTATGAGGCCCCGTCCAGTGAATCTGGACACGCGAGGCTTTGTGTACGGCTACTGAATCACCAGGCCTCAAACTAGCTCACCGTAAACAATGCATGTTTTTGTAGAGTTGCGTTATCTTAGAGAAACACAAAGCGGTCGAAAGCATTCAAAAAGCTGGGGCAGGCCAAGTGGCATCCGCCGGCCTGGGGCAAGGCGAGCAAGCCCGCGCCGGCGTAACGCAATTAGTGCACCACGCCGTGACGACCACGACAGCCGCGGTCGCTCACGCACCAAGGGCTTACCAGCGTAATTTATTGTTCCCCGCTCTCATAAAGCCATTACCCTCGTCGACTCCGGCCAGATTCCACCCAATTATGTCCAGCATGCAGGAGCAGGTTTTCACTCGGATGATGGGCCTAACGCGGTCACAGTCTTCACCTCGGTGAACAGGTAATTGATGTCGACATGACCGCTCGCGCCGACACTCCGCGGGTAGTTCCATTCCCGGTGCGTCCGCTTCATAGCGGGCGGAGGGCCGATGTCATTGCCCCGTGGTAGCCGGCAGGGCCGCGGGGGGTAATCTGTTCCCCTAATCACCGTCCGCAGGCGGGAGGTGCACAATAGACGCTCGTTGGAGGTCAGGGAGGCGGCCGCACCACTCAGTGGGCAGTGATAACTGACCACAACCAGACACAGGCTTCTTCACAACGGCCGGGCCTGGTGCCGCTGGGTCGGTCACTACAGAGTCATTAAGGTGCTCACTGTTAGAACCAAGCGCCACCGAGTCTCTCCCCTTACGAGCCGCACTGCGCGCCTGCTCCGCCGCGGCGGCTCCTCTGAGCCAGTGAATGAGATGCACCGATGCGGCATTCCTGCTGTGCGCCGACAACCAGCAGTCCATCAGGCCAGTCGCGACTCTAAAGACAGCCGCCGAAGATAATCCAGCTAAGTCGCCGGCTGCTTGCGTTTACGATTGACCTGCAGCCTCACGTCCGCAGGCTCCGATAGTGTCCCACGCGACCGTACCGCTGGAGGTAGAGGTACCGACCGCCATGTCCAGTGCCGACGCGGCCTGAGCTTCGGTCAGCGCCAGACGGAGGAGCGGCGAATCTTCTCTCCTCACCCCACCTGTTCCCCAGCGAACGGTCGCCGTCTCTCGCAGTCGAACGGTCGCCGACACAGCGCAGTGGCGCCGCGTCATTAGGCAGCAGATGACGGCCACGTGGTTCGGAGACGGGCTCGGCGCGGTCATTTCGGCTCGTGCTGCCTCGTGCTGACTCGTGCTGTCCCGTGCTGACTCGGCCGTTCGCGCGGCTCAGTTTGGCTGCTTCTACTCGGTCTGGCTCGTCCGATCTGTCGCAATTGGCCGCCATCGTCGCTCGGCGGCGGCGGCGGCGACGGCGGCCGGGAGGGGCGATCAGCCGTAACCGCCGGCAGGTAGAGCGGTGGGCCGTGCCGCACCATTCGGCTCCCATTGTGGGCGCGTGACGCAGCCGTACGCCGACACCAGCCGCCCCTGCACGCCGGCCGGAGATGAGGGACGAATGTGCCGCCGCTCTGCCGCCGCCGCTGCCGCCGTCTCCGCTGCGCCGCTGCTCTGCTGCTGCTGCTGCCGCCGTCTCCGCGGGCAACGCTGCTCGTGTATAGTGGTTCTCCTTAGAGATCACTTGACAGAGATGCCGCCAGTTTTCGGAAAGTCGCCGGTTCGTGGTTGCCGGTCTGGAGAAGGGGCTTTGCCACTCCTTATTTGGAGAATCCTAGCTTAAACTGTTTAGCCACGGTGTCTAAGATTCACAAGTTTATGTTTGCGTTTATTCAAGTGTGCTATCTGGCAACACAATTACATCATTTACATCTTCCTGTAACATTAAAATAGCGTGATTACTTGGAAAGAGATATTATCAGTTCAATTTAGCAGATGTGATGTCACAGTGCCTGCTCCTTTCCAGGTAGCCACATGTGGACGGGGAGCTATGGCGTGGCATGCGAACAAGGAACTGGTTTGCTTGAGGATATCCGTAGCTTTGCTCGCTGACAGCAAGCTTTGCACAACATAAAAGTAACTTCGAACCGTGTCCCAAAAGGCAGGGGCAGCGGAGCTCGATCGTAGGCAGTGGAGCTCGAGCTCGATCGATCGCTCGATTCCATGCTTCCAGGAGTGGCGTGATTTAGTTCAATTAATCTCATGTTTATTTAGCCAAACTTAGCTTGAATTATTCCAGACATTAGAGTGGATGGAACACGTGAATACACTGGCTTTGATGTCTGCCATATCGCCTGTGGTGAAGAGACATTGAATTGTGGTGTGGTTCGCCAGGTGCGGTAAGAGAGGACACAGACATGACTAGCACTCCTCTGGAAGTGACACCGTTAGTACTCAAGTGCAGCGCCATTATTTCGGTGATCGTTATGTTGACGTTGACCACATTCATAATCTTCCTCTGAATGCCTCGTCCGCGCTGAGCCCCAAAACCAACTCCTCCAATTAACAAAGCCGTGCTGGCATACCGCTTACACGCATCGATCAGCGGAGGCGCTCGCTTTCGAGTCGCTTTCAAACAATTTCTCTCTTATTGATCCGGCCATGTGTAGCCAGGCACTTCATCGCACACACAACCAGTCGACTCATCTTGGGCGCTTCCCCAATGCAGGGCGCTCTCTAGTCGAACAACACGAGCGCAAGATTCGCGGGCCGGTACTCTCGTTGCATAATGTGCTCCACCACAGCCGGCGGCGGTGGCGGTGGCGGCGATGGCGATGGTGGCGGCGATGGTGGTGGCGGTGGCGGTGGCGGTGGCGGTAGCGGTGGCGGTGGCGGTGGCGGTGGCGGTGGCGGTGGCGGTGGCGGTGGCGGTGGCGGTGGCGGTGGCGGTGGCGGTGGCGGTGGCGGTGGCGGTGGCGGTGGCGGTGGCGGTGGCGGTGGCGGTGGCGGTGGCGGTGGCGGTGGCGGTGGCGGTGGCGGTGGCGGTGGCGGTGGCGGTGGCGGTGGCGGTGGCGGTGGCGGTGGCGGTGGCGGTGGCGGTGGCGGTGGCGGTGGCGGTGGCGGTGGCGGTGGTGGTGGCGGTGGCGGCGGCGGTGGCGGCGGTGGCGGCGGTGGCGGCGGTGGCGGCGTAGCAGCGCGGCCCTGCAGACAATCTCCGCCGCCATTCTCTGCGCGTGTCGTAACGGTAGCTGAGCGTGCCGTAATTATCCTTTTCGATCCATAACTGATGACGGCGGCGGCGTACACCAATTTACGACAGACGGCTGGCCGTGAGGTGAGAAAACCGCGCAGCAGGACGCGGCGGCGGCGCAGGGTCGTTTGTAAGACGCGCAGGGCTATCAGACGCCAACACCAGCGCTCGGATGATTAACTAGGGTAATTCGTAATCCACTCTCCTTATTCGCTTGGATGGTGGATATTGTACGGCTCTGTTGGAGAAGGTTTGTTGGTCGCTCGTGCGGAAATGAGAGTTCACGTTTGGGAATAGGTAGGTGTATTGTTTAGAGTTAATTTGTCTTTGTGGTGAAATCGTGGGAGCATATTGTGTGACCTAGTTCGTTTTTTCAAGGCAGAGTATTGAGGTTCAGACTGATTGCAATGTCAAGACGTGTTGAAGTAAATGCTGAGTGGTTTAAACAATTATCTCACCCAAAGTGAAATGTTCATATTTGCATGGTGGTTCATCCAAGCGTATTAAAAGATGCATGAGGAGAAATAATAGGTAAATAGTTGTATTTTGTGTGCACCAAACGTCATTTGAGCTCCTCGAACCAAGCTGCTGTCATCGTCTGAGAACGCTTCTTTAGCTGCAGCGTTTGCTGCAAACTCAGGCAAAGTATTTTTGTGTTGCAGAAAACAATGCATTGTTGTAGGGAAATAAACACAGATATCTACGTGATTGGCCGAGCAGCCACTCATGCATGCTTAAAATAAAGTTGTCGTCAGGTGTAGTGACCAGCATCCACATCATAATGTGGTGTTATTGACAGCTAACATTAAAGCCTCTATTGTGATGAATAGAGGCTCAGAAATAGTTCAAAAGGACTGATATTTTTTAGATACATGGAGTATTGATTAGCTCCGTTCGGCCCCAAAACGGTGCACGCATGCGATATTAATTATAATCGGCATGCAAGCAGAAAGCAGTAAAATTTGCTCGACATTCGAGTCTACATGTCAATATGGTCTATACAATGTCTTACTTTAGGAAATGTATTGATTAATTGATAAATTTATTAAACTGGATTGAAAACACCTTTAATCCAATGTCAGGAGAATTAATGATGCATTATTATACCTTGGGCGACAGTGAGGTATTTTGGGTACGGCTAGTCCAAATCCAGTTTGGTCTGCAGTTCTGCACTTCCCCAACGAAATTTGACGATGTTATGGAACAGATAACAATTAAATATAAACCAAGACTTCCGAACTGTTCCCATTGTTCGCCGGAGTTCTCAGCCGAGTCTGAGTCTGAGTCTGAGTCTGAGTCTGAGTCTGAGTCTGAGTCTGAGTCTGAGTCTGAGTCTGAGTCTGAGTTCGAACCAACGGTACTCACCATCGGCCACCAGCTTCTCCCTGATCTCCCAGGCGAAGATTGTCGGGTTCTCTCGCTTGTACTGTTCGATCTTGTTCACCACCTGAGGCGTGGCCACCTTAGGCTTGCTGCCGCCGATGACGCCCGCTGGCCGCAGCGAGCCGCCTGAGGAGAAGCAGGAGGAAGAGGCGTCAGTCGGGATGACGCCTGGGGAGAAGCGGGGGAAGAGGCGTCAGTCGGGATAGGAGGTATCGTCACTAAAGGTCACTAAAGGAGGCATCACAACGTCACCAATGGAGCCTTCACAGCACATCAGTAAAGGAGAAGGATCACAGTACGTCAGTCAAGAAGGCACCACAGCGCGTCATCGCGGGATTATCGGCGGAGCGTACCTGTTTAGAATGGGATCTACAGACGGAGACCACGACGACGGATTGTGCTTTCAAAAGGCTGAAGACATATTTCAGGAGCAAAAGTTTTGTTTAAAGTGTGTTCCATTCAGATCGGATACCCATCAGATCCATGTTTAATCTTATTAAACTCGACTTCAGATGCGTAAGTCTGGTATGGCTTTTTATTTTGAACCAAAGCAAAGTGGCAATAACATGACCTTCCATTTCGAGGTAACCACCAAACTGTTTTCCTGATACGTGGATTTGATCAAATCGTGTTCAACACCCACGATAAACAACTCAAGCTTAACGCAATCACTAACATACACCAGCAAAATGTATGTTTGTATATCTATCGCCATATTTTGTCAGCAAAATCGTGCATTCAGGTCAAACGTCCCCCATACGACCGTGACAGAACTTTGCACAACTCATATCTGAACAGGCCGTCTAGCCCGGTCCATGCCGACTTTTCCTATCCAATAGCAGTGACCCAGACGCGATTCGTATAGTGATAATCATCAGCAGCAGCCAGGCGGTGCGCCAGCCGTCAGCTGCACGCGACACACAAGACGAATGGTGTCCGTCGGACGCGCGCGCGCGCGCAGGGTAAAATGACCGGTCCGTGCGCCGCCTGTCCAGCGCATGTCGCGCATGGGATGCATTCTTTAGTGCGATGCGACCGCAGGGAAGTAGCGCCCCCTGTTGGTTGTGTATGTGGACACACGTAGAGCTGTGTTCCCCTGGTGATTCAAGGTTCCCCTGTGTTCCCCTGGTGACTGTAATCAGCCCCGGTACAGTGCCGCGGGGTAGTGCATTAATGCGGTTTGTGACGCACGGCACACTGGCTGTGGCGAATAACATAACGCCACCTTTTCGTCCCTCGCGACCGATGTCATGTCAACCCGATTGAAGCACGCTGTTTCGCACACTGCTCAACGATGGTTTACGTAACCTTTTTGACTTAATGATTTTCCTCTGACAAATCCAATTACTTGTTGTAGGATGGAGTGGGAAAGAACTAGATCCTAATTTTAAAATGATATCGACATTTTCTGAATGTTGTTAATCCTGCAGAAGCCTCGCTGACTCTGAATTGCGAATTTAACTGAAACATACTCCTCTCTCCTCCTAACATGGTCCGCGCTTACCTATAAGATAATAGTTTTTATGTTACCGACATGCCTGAACAGTTTACAAAGTCACCAACACCTTCGCACCTAGGCTCCGAGGCGTGTCTGGGACTCGCTCTTCGCTTGCAGAGTGTCACTTATCGGCGATGATTGCGAGCTTACAGTGCCAATCTGCAGTTTGCTGCATCATTTCTTTTGCGCATCGTCACGAGCCTAATCATGGGCAAATACGAGGTTATCGGTGGCCGAGGTACTTTAGATGCACACCACTTCGCGGCTTGAGCATTCCCTTGACGCAAAAGTTTACATCCTTGATTGCGAATAACCATTCAGCTGTCAAACGTCCCCGAGCGGGGTGCGTCGTGCTTTGAAGCCTTTCAAAAAGGCGTCATCCGACTGAGCAGCCGCCCGTTCAGTACACAACCAAAACACACCCGTCATCGCGATGTTAGTGCACTGAGACTGCGTCGACTGGATTGAATAAACACTGACTGACGGTCCACGCAGCATCGATACTCCGAGGGGCGCTCACCCGTGACGTAGCTGTGGTTTAGCATGCTGAATGAGCTTTGGAAAATGCACACACAGATAGTTGTCGGAGAGGTCCACACGATTGTTGCATTATTTCTGCATCAACTATCACAAGCTTCTATGATCCATGAAAAATAGTGGGGAAATAACGCCACCCTGGTGTAGCCCACGTATGGCAGCTGAAGTTAAGCGGCATAAAGCGAACTACAGAAGCTGCAAACTTACTGAGCAGCTTGGTGACGGCCGTCTGCTGGCTGATCATCTGCTTAGCGAGGTCGTACGGCCTCATTGTGTACCGATTCAGCTCGAGAAGCCGTGCCGGAGACATTTGCGACATCTGAGACATGTGAACTTACTGAGCAGTTTGGTGACGGCCGTTTGCTGGCTGATCATCTGCTGAGCGAGGTCGTACGGCCTCATTGTGTACCGATTCAGCTCGAGCAGCCGCGCCGGAGACATTTGCGACATCTGAGACATCTGTGAGATCTGCGACATCTGCGAGAGGCCGTGCGAGCTGTAAAGCTCCCGCAGCTGCGGCGGAATTGCGCCTGCAACACAGCAACAACGGGGTTACAACGGGGTTACACACGCCGCGGCCAATGTAGTGACGTCACAGGTGCCACTGAGAGGCTGTTCCTATGCGAACTGCTCGACACTCACCTGTGAACCAGATTTAATATAAACTGCAAACCAGAGGACGACCTAGTTAATTCTGAAAGGGTGGCTTTGACCTACCATGCAATCAGGAACGTAGGAACGTCACGAAAAGTGTGTGTGTGTGTGGGGGGCAGTGAAACTGTGACCTCGTTTTGAGAGAACCCCAACCGCCCTATGGAAGATTTCTTTGCAGATTTGGGCTGTTCTCGTCTTGGCAAACCTTTTGCCATCAAAAACGTTTCTCACCAAGCAAAACTAAAGATTTTAGCCAAAAAAATGGCCGAAAAGTGAGGGGGCTATGCCCCCCCCCCCACCCCACCCCACCCCCTGTTCCTACGCCTATGCATGCCATAATATAATACATTCTTCTGCATTTTGAAGGATGGTATATAATCTGCGAGGGAACACACAATGTTTTTTTTTTTTTGTTCTGCGTTAAAACTTTACATGTCTTCAGACTTCTCTGGATTCCCCCACACTCTTGATTAAATCCTTATTCCTATGCAAAGGGCTACAGCCAAACTAATCCTATTGCGAGGGACCTCCAACACTAATGGTCATTTCCCGTTATCACCAAACAAAATGGCTGCCTCCGACTGATTCTCTTCAATGGCTGCACATTCCTGTCTGATACAGACCGGCTAAGACCCGACACTCGTCAGGAACCGGCAGCAAATTCCTCTGTGCGGTGAATGACTCACTTCCAATACAGGCTGCCTGCTGGTTAAGTTTGCTTTCCGTTAATCGCCAACATTGCTCGTACAAAGCGCCGCGAATATCCTCATGAGCTGGCTTATACCAAGAAACTTCACCTAAATGTCAACCTCATATGTTTGTAAAACCAATCATGCGTGCAATTTAGCGGATTGAGCGTGACATTGAATTGACTGAACTGTTCGACAAAAAAGATGGAGTGCTGATTGTGCAAGATAATCGTAGCGATAATGTCGTTCAGCCATTCTTCTAGGTTTGACTAGGAACCATTCAATTTTTAACTCAAAACTACAAGTACTTTATCGCCGTGAGCAGCCAACACCAGCGAGCAGCCAGCCAGGGCCTCCTCTAACATATTAACTGGGGGAAGGGGCCGCAGCCCCCCCCCCCCCCCCGTGAAGCCCCCCCCCCCGGTGAAGCCGCCCCCCCCCAGTCGAGCTGAAATCGGGTCACTGGTGGGGGGGGGGGGCAGGTAATTGTCATCGTGTCTGTATAAAAACGACATACTCGAATCGGCGAAAGAAAGAAAGAAAACATTCAATTGGCGCAGATCTAAAGGAAAAGAACGGTTAACTAAGTGAATACGACTCGATGGTAATTTGTTCAGAAATACCACTTCAGTTTTAGTGCGGAAAAGTACCTATTCGACTGGTGTTCTGACAATATAAGCAATTTCACGATCTCATCCCATCTCCTGACAGTTACGCAGCATGTTTGGTAGGGGCGCCGGGCAGTGATCTGTGATGCTGGACTGATAGCTGACATTTTTTCGACATTCGGTTCGACCATTGGCGGCGGATTGTAGTTTTAGAGGGGGGGGGGGAGCAATCTCCTAGGCGTCGGGGCATTTTTTGAGACTGTGGCCCCTTCCTGTGGTCAGCCGGTCAGAGACCTAAGGAAGCCATCGGCGGGTCTTGATAAGGTATTTCAACTGGTCAGAAAGAGGCCTCGGTCAGGCTTTTACAGTGCCCTGGGTCCTATGCCCTCAGTGACCGGTCATATGTCCTCGGCCGGTCTGAGAAGGCATTTCACAGACCTACCTGGGAGCTTGGTCAAAGAGGTCCCAGACGGGTCACAAGAGAACTCGACCGACCTAAAAAGGCCCTCGGCATTTTATAGACAACCTGAGAGTTGCATAGGCCGGTTTGAGAGGCCCTGGGCCAGTCTAGGAGGGCCTTAGCTAGTCTGAGAGCCTGCGGCTGATCCGAGACGGTATTTTCCAAATCTGAGAGCGCCTTATGTTAGCCTGAGAGGTCCCTTGGTCCGTTTGAGAGGGCCTTCGGGTCGGTCTGAGAAGGCTTCTGTCGGACCTGAGAGGGGCCTAGGACGATCTGGAGGTCCTCTTTCAGACTTCAGAGGGCCCTACGGCGACACAAGAGGGCCCTCGGTTGGTCTCAGAGGGGTACTGAAAGTTTGGTAACGATGCTGGCAATTCCTAGTCAGCGAAATACTGCGAAGTAAAGAGAGGAGGCAAAATAAACACACAGTATCTCGTGTATTAAATTAACTGGATCCAGAGCCGGAGACATACCTGTAGTTCATAGTTTTGGGTTTTGGGTCTTTTGGGTTCAGGTGGGTAGGTATGGTGGATCGAATCCAGGGCCGGTGGAAGAGGAGGCAGGGGAGCTGCTGTCCACCACTCAGGCAATTGGGGAGGCAAACATACGATTTTGCTCCCCATAACATCTCAAGTGGGCCCGTCCCCAAAAGGTAGAATTTCATAGAAGAAAAACCGGTTAGTAGGCCAATACGCAAGGTCATATCAGGCATGGTATGGACCTTCTCAGACCAGCACAAGGTCTGTTAAGACCAGTCGAGGACCATAGCCAGAGGCGGGGGCCATTGCTGGGGGGGGGGGGGCATCGGGGTCATGCCCAAAACGATTGAAATTCGATCGAAACTTACGCATTTACTGATACGAAATACAATTTTAACACCATGTATAAGGGAAAATTTCAGAAACAATTCATTACAAAATATAAGCTGATGAGGACTTCAAAAACCTTAAGATATATGATGGTGACTAGCACGGTGAATGTGCGTAAAGGACTTGAAGTCGTGTCTTTAAAACTAACCGGCTTATGAGTTCCAAAGAAAAAATGTGTCACTGTTTGAGCTATTAAGTATGCTTTACCTATGTCATTTATTTTAAATGTTCGATGATAATATCATTCGATGCGTATCGATGAGACAAATACAATGGTGAAATATGTTTTACTCTATAATGTTTCTATCAAATGTTATTTCTTCAAAATAATTCGGCGATTTTGAGAATGTTTCAAATTTAATGCATTATCTCGACCTAACTATTGATCTGAGGTAACTTTTAATGCAACTATATTGAAAGAATATTCAATTATCTTGCTTATCCTTTTTTTGGCGCGTCGCTAACTCTTTTAGTTATCGAGATATAGACGGTTTTAGAAAGGGCACTCATATATAGCCGAAATTTGACTTTTGGTGACCTCTGGTGACCTCATTATTGACTTGACCCCTAAGAAAGACCGATATACTTTCGATAGAGCTTGTCTCGGGCTATCTAACGTCTTTCACTTGTCGCTTCGTTGCGTGTTTTTCGAGATCTTGGGGGGGGGGGGGGTCCCCTCCCTCGGCAGTTCGTGGTTGGTGCAAACCCCTGACAGTGCTCGGGACGCGGGTTAAGGCATTCCGCGCCAATCTTCTGTTATCCACATCTCTCTATATGACCTAGGATCAGACAAAATTATTGCAATACATCATGTTACATAAAATGATTGTCCTGTTCGTGAAAAATATTGTACAATAATACAAATAGACAATACAGCACGATTTGGGACATAGCTGCCCATCATTGAAAAATCGGCGTGCCCCCCAGTGAAAATCCCTTACAGGAGGCCCCGCAGACAGCTGTGCGTAGTACGGTTACAGCAGAAGCAGTGAAGCATCGCATCAATCCAGAAGCTGTGACAGCTCCGAGCTTTGACAGCTCCAGCCCGTGGCTCCGGAGAGCTCTGCTAGGCGAAGCTCTGAGCCTGAAGCTGAAAGTTCTTCATATGCTTATAGTTCTCAAAAGCTCGTTGCGAGTCGCCCTGTGCCGCTGACAGACGTGGCGCCCGACGCGAACACAGGCTCGGCAATGTCGGCACTCTCGGCCGACTGCCGCCAGCACAAAACGCGTCAGGCGCATGATGGTCGCTTCCGTCGAGCAGGGACCGCGGCAGCGTGATCATTATTCCTGCTGCTGATAACGTTATTTTGCGAAACATGTGCTGAAGGTCATAGAGGCTGCAGAAAGAATTCACTGGACCGGCAAATGTAGTTTCAGTTACTCTGCATAAATGTGTGTAAAATTGTGAACAGCGCATGTACAGTGTACATTGTACATACATGCATTTGGGATGCAAGTCCAATGACGAAAGAAGAGCAATTTTCAAGCAACCTTTTACAAAGCTTTTTAGTTTTGGGGGGCCTAATAGCCTCTTTTGCTCTAATTGGCTGCCTTTTTAATTAACAATTGTGACTACAATTTCACTAACGCACTAGCGAGGCCTGCCTTTAAATTTGTGGCAGGCAATGTAAACCTTTATTATTTTGGCGCATTAACTAGAGTCGCTCTTTTCTTCTTAACTTTGTAATATAATCTAAAAACGACTATCATTTTAGAACACACAGCGAAATGCGGCTGAACTAATAATCAAACACTGTGTTTCAACCAGAAATGGTTGAAGGTAACGGGAGATAAAGTTGGATTAATTTTAAAAAAACGCAACTTGCATTCTGGCCAATACCGATGTCAGCCATCAATATTCTCACGTATGTTGCAACAAATCCAAGCCGCTGATTCCACCCAAGGGAAGGGGTGAAATAAAATTTGTTTAACACTCAATTGCGACGCAAAGATCACTGAGCAGTTCGAGGTGTGAGGTGTAGTAATGGGTGGATGACAAGAGAGTCGAAAATGATTACCAGCACATTACAAGGCGGCAACACTGCTCTCCTCTGAAAAAGATTCCACTAGCTTCGACTGATTCGAACACCCATGTTCTGGGTGTCGCAAACGCGATGGCTCCCAGTTGGGCGCCGCGAGTTTCTACATCGCGGGGCGATATTTGGACAAAGGACGGTGTCACCCGGCCTCGGTGTGTCACAATGCTGGATGACAGCACCGTGTGACAATGCCGGCTGACACTTTGGAACGGCCGTCCTCTCCGTGGATAGAGGACCAGTCATAGTGGAATCCACGGACGAGGTGACGGTTCGATAGTTTTTTTTTTAACTCGCAACCCCTAAGGTATCCGTAAAACGTATTGTTTTTGTATACAGTAGTATGACTATGTAGCACGAGCCAGACACATGATGAGGACTATGCTGGAAACAAAAAGACAAAACGTAGCGGTTTGATAATATACGTGACATTGATCGAATTTAAATGAGTGCGAAATTACGAAAATATCGCATATTCTCAAAGCAGTCACTTTGGAATGTTTTACTAACAGCGAATATTGTTTGTAATGTCAGTACGCTGACCACGAGATTTGGCCAGTATTCTGCACCCGCACTGTTCAGGTATCACAACAACTTTAATGGAAGAATGATCAATAAAATGTAAAATCATGAGTCCATAGCCATCGATCACCAAAATTGCTGCATTTATTTTCAGTAAAATCAAATTTGGTGTAATTGCCCGTTGTCTGTACCATTAATCATTATAAGTAGAAAAATAAAGCATGTCCCTATCTGACTCATCTTATACGATTTAGGGAGGTTATAACGGTTGCCATGGTGACATATTTTGCAAATAATAAGCTCCAAAAAGAGGGTAACACACTATGTTTTATTTTTGGCTGCATCGGTAGGGAGGTATGCCTCGAGTGTTTCAACTTGAAAGCATATCCTCTGATAGTTTGAATTGGACATATTTGACAAACCATTTTCAATAATATATCAATTCAAACAGATTTGCCTTTTCTGAGCAAGGTAGTGATTAGCAATGCTGCCTCCACTAAATAATTCGTTAGATCCAGCCGACATCACAGCACCACATCCGAAATGGTGACGCAAAGCTGATTCTGGACCAACATTTCTGATACCGATTGGCTTGGCCGCTATAAATAGGGTTAGTGTCATGTGAAAACACGTTTCGAAAATGCGACATAATATCTTCAAAAGCCAAAAACCATGCAAAATCACCGCTGCACAGTACATTTGTTAATGGAAGGGGCAACTATGTTCTTCATCATTGAAGTAGACAAGTGGTTCCGAAAGCATCCAGATCATGTCTTATTTTGATCAGTAATTTCTGCCATTTGTTCAAACATTGTGCGGGGGCCGAACACACGACTGAGGTGTAGAGATAAGCAAATAAAACGGTCATTCGTTTTACCCGAACACGTTTGTGGGCAGAGAGTGTACTGTGTATGGGCAGAGAGTGTATCTGTATGGGCAGAGAGTGTACTGTGTATGGGCAGAGAGTGTATCTGTATGGGCAGTTGGCAGCCTGCGAATTCTACCGAGGACAACGGTAGAGTATTATAGTGGAGAGAAGCGTATAGAGAAGTAGCAGAAGGAGGATAGTGATGTTTGGTTTGCAGAGAGACATGGACGAAAACACTGCATAGCCCATGTTTCAGAAGCAGCGTGTAGGCAGAGGAAAATGAATTTGCTTGCTCATGGAGGTTTCACGAAAATGGTGTTATCTTTCTCCAAACATTTTAAGCACTACATCATCCATCAATCCAACATTAATAATGCAATGACTTCTCACGAATGCATATTGACTGAACCCACCACCCGTCAAGAATAGTAAAAAATACACTAATTTAGCCTGCCCGTCATTTCTGGCGAATCTGATCCCTCTGACACTGAATCGATAATGCTCCCTCACTACACGCCTGTTGATATCACCAAGCCAAGCCAGGCTACCAAGCCAAGAGACATCTCTCAGACCCAGCCATGCTGCACATTCCGGAAGGGCTTGCGGGCGGGCCGGGCGGCGGCACCCAGCCTATCTCGGGTGCCATCATGGACCGGCGGGCGCGCGCGCGCGAACCGGTCGACTCGATCCGTTTTGCGAGCGATCAGCAAACAAGCATCTCGCGTCATTTGGAGCCGAGATGACAGCGATACGCGCCTGACGACTCTGTAAGCCAATCGTGCAGGCGGGGCTATTTGCACATGTGCTGACACTCACACGCTGAAAAACTCGTTATCTAATGTGTTTAATTACCAGTGATTTCCCACTTAATATGCCGCATTCCGGTTCTGATAACGAATGACATCTCACGTCATTGGTTTTTGGCCAAGTTAGGGTGCTCTTCATCGGTTGTGACTGGTATCTCTAACTTTCTCCCGCTCTCATCTTCGTCTTCTTTCTCGCCGTGTTTTGTTTGGTAAGAGCTGCTCGTGTTCCCGTCAGCTGTACCCAGAGTTAAAAATACCCCAGACCCACATATGTGGCGGACGCTAATCTTGTTTTCTCGCTACGTCCCGACAGCACTGACTCTTACATGGCCCGATAGTGTCATCTTAAAGACGTAATTTCACGGCTAGTATTTCGGTATTTTTTATGTAGTTTGCCTGAAGCGCTTTAAAGGACCGTTTGGCGGTCGGTACGTCGGGTCTGGTTCCGGCGATTCGTGCCAGAATGGTCAGCCGACGCGGTAAGCTCGCGGTGTCATGAAAATATGGTTTTGTGACGTCATGAGAATCCCCAGAAACTGGACCTAGCTGACTGGAGCGAGCGGAAAATACGGGAAGTGTAATATGGTACCGAAACTAGCCGAACCTCTGCTCTGCGTGGAAGGTAAAATGACGTAGACGGTTTAAGAAGAATGAGCAAAGAACTAATGAGTGACGAGAAGAGACCGTCTGTTTTAAGATGCAATAAGTATAAGCTGGTGCGACTTGACTATGATAATGAGTAACTGTCAGGATCAGAAGCTCATGTCATGAATTATGACTGCCCCGTAGAACGGAGAACTGCCACTCGACAAAGCTGCCGTGAGGCATTCAGCCAGATATTCAATGAAAGAAAACCGGAAAAACGTATGAAATACTCTCAAACCAAAACCAAAATCAGCATATCGCAACACCACAAAATTAACTGGCGAGCTAGGATAACAATCCAAGCTCGACAAGCCAGTATTTGTGCTGAGGGTATGCACTGGAGAAGTGCCAGAGTGTCCGTGCCGAGTGTCGTGTGCAGCTGGGACCGTACCTGGGTGCGGGGCGGTGGGCAGTGGGTGCACGGGCAGTGGCGCTGCGGTGCGCGGCGGGGTCAGCTTCCACGAGGGCGACGGCGCCGGCGGCGCGGCGCCGACCGCCGTCGGCGCAGCGTCCGAAATCAGCATGTCGATCGAGTGTCGAAGTCGCCCGGGACCCTCCACTGTGGCGGCGCGGGCGGCGACGGGGCGGCACTGCAGCGGCGGCGGCGGCGGCGATCGCGGCGGCGCGACGGCACGGTCTGAGCGGGCGCGGCGCGCCTGCCCGCGTCCGCTCACCGCTGCTCGCGCCGCGCTCACCCCGCCCCGCCCCTCCGGCCGGCGCGCCGCCGCCGCCCATTGGTCGCCGCTAATGCCGGCCGGCGCAGGTCGGCCGCGGATTGGTCGTCGGCGCGGTGGGGGCGGTGCCGCCGGCTGCCGCGTCATTGGGCCAATTACGGTGGGTGCCGGTAATGTTCGGCCGAATTGGCGGCGGGTAGTTATTGAGCGTGGCGCCACTTCATTAGGGCACGGGCGGTGACGTGCCGCCCCCGCCCGCCCGCCCGCCCGGCCGGCCGGCGGCGGCGGCGCCGCGGTAGGACGGGCGGTCACCACACCGCACACGCTCGCCCGCTCACGTACACACGCACATGCACACATGCACGAATGCACGCCAGGGAGCGGGGTCACGACGCGCTCCAATTAAAACACAGACACGCACACGGGAGTGGGTATGAATGTGGCCGACGTCCGGACACAGAGGGGGCCAGGCACGAAGATGTATGTGTGTTGTCAGGAAAGATGAAAGGAGGTGTATGCAAAGTTGACGCTAAAGTTGACGCCCAAAGTTGACCCGACTATTGCATAGTTTACGCTATGCAATAGTCGGGTTCTAGGAAAGACAGGAAAGCAAAGAGGATGGATGAGCACTGGCGGATCCGGGGGGAGGGGGGCAAAGCGACCATGTCCCCCCAAACCGCCTGAAATCGGCGCAAAATTGACACATATTTCCTGGTATGGAAGAAAATCTCAGCAACTTTTACTAAGGAAATGTGGTTTAAAATCAGCTATCAATGCATAAGCAAGCGAAATCCGACGAGTTTTCAGCATTGTGCGAGACTTTTGGGGATTTGGCCCACAAAACACTCGTGCCCCCCCCCCCCCCCCCACCCCCACCCCCCTAACAAACAAAAAATCGTCGTTCGGGATCCGCCAATGTGAATGAGTCATAAACGAGTTTCATAACGAGTTTCATCGGATGGAGCTAAAAGAAGATAGCATCACCATTTTAAATATTTCGAATGCGTAAATGGCATACGGATCAAAAGACTTGTGGTACTGGCTCGAAGTATGACACAAAGCCATTCGAAGCAAAGCACGAACAATAACGTTAGTTGTGCTAAGCTGCTGGAAACTTTCTGCTGAATGGGTGCATCCGCTAAAAGTCTTTTTTACAGAGATAAAGCCCACTTCATCCTTTAAGATAATTATGAAGCGTATAGTTTACTGAACGCTGCTGATGCGTCCATCTGTGGAGTGCATCCATCCATGGAGCCAAATCAGTACAAAACGTCGCGATTAAAATGTTTTAGGCAAAGTTTCGCAAAAGAGAAACGAGAAGAATAGAGTACCAAGTAGACAAGGCCACTTCGCAGTTAACGCTTTAACATGTTACGTAACCTAATATTCCTGGAAAGTCCAGCTGTTCCAAAAGCGTAACATTCTTCTAAAATAGTATGTTGAGAAACAGAGACATACCCCTTGAAACAGACTCCCTCGAAATGAGAACATGTCTTAGCTCTCCTGATTCGCTGCCAAAAAAATGTAACGTACAACCCAAAATGCTCATGCAGTACAGTTCACGTGTGGGCTTCCAACCCCTAGCATGCTTTCCTGACACGGTTTGACACGCCAAGCCCGCCCAGTCCATGGCCCAGTGGCTGTTTGACGCCGTAGCTGTCACTAGTCCGTTCAGTTCCGTTCCGTTCCGTTCCGTTCCGTTCCGTTCCGTTCCGTTCCGTTCCGTTCCGTTCCGTTCCGTTCCGTTCCGTTCCGTTCCATTCCGTTCCGTTCCGTTCCGTTCCGTTCCGTTCCGTTCCGTTCCGTTCCGTTCCGTTCCGTTCCGCTCCTGTCAGGTGCACTTAAAAGGAATGTTTCACCTTTCTGAAAGTTGTCAAATATACGCTGGTTGTAGTCGAAAATATGAAGTAAGTACTGCTGAAAACGATGGTGATATTTTTATCTCTCGAAAAGTCACTTAACTTGATACAAATTAAGGGTTTAAATTTGGGATGATGACGTCATTATTGAGCAATAGACCGCCGCTGATTAGCTGACAAAGTGGGATTGGCTGACAAAGTGGCTGTCAGCCAATCAGCGGCGGCACTAGCCTAGACCCCATTTTGCAAATGAGAAATTCAATTGCTTAAAAACGGCTAAGTTTTTGGGAAAATGGCCTTAGTATTTTCGACATTTCAATAACGGCCAAAGATAATGGCTGTCTCAGTTCAAAACCAATACAAAGGTGAAACATTCGCTTTAATGTGTCTGTCTGAGACCGTGGGAATTCAGCTCTGGTGGGCGCGCTCACCGAGCAAGCCGTGTTGTTTGCACGTTCGCTGAGAGCTGCGTCACTGAATGAAGTCATACGACCTCTGTCCGTCCAAAGAAACAGGGCAAGGCAGGACAGGACCAGACAGAGGAGGGCCAGGCAGGGCAGTAGGCAGGGCAGTAGGCAGGTCAGCAGGCAGGGCAGCAGGCAGGGCAGCAGGCAGGGCAGCAGGCAGGGCAGGGCAGGACAGCAGGCAGGGCAGGGCAGGGCCGGGCAGGACAGGGCAGGACAGGGCAGGGCAGGGCAGCAGGCAGGGCAGCAGGCAGGGCAGCAGGCAGGGCCGGGCAGGGCCGGGCAGGACAGGGCAGGACAGGGCAGGGCAGGGCAGGGCAGGACAGGGCAGGGCAGCAGGCAGGGCAGGGCAGGGCCGGGCAGGGCCGGGCAGGGCCGGGCAGGGCAGGGCAGGGCAGGGCAGGGCAGGGCAGGGCAGGGCAGGGCAGGGCAGGACAGGGCAGGGCAGGGCAGGGCAGGGCAGGGCAGGGCAGGGCAGGGCAGCAGGCAGGGCAGGGCAGGGCAGGGCAGGGCAGGGCAGGGCAGGGCAGGGCAGGACAGGACAGGGCAGGGCAGGGCAGGGCAGGGCAGGGCAGCAGGCAGGGCAGGGCAGGGCAGGGCAGGGCAGGGCAGGGCAGGGCAGGGCAGGGCAGGGCAGCAGGCAGGGCAGGGCAGGGCAGGGCAGGGCAGCAGGCAGGGCAGCAGGCAGGTCAGCAGGCAGGGCAGCAGGCAGGGCAGGGCAGGGCAGGGCAGGACAGGGCAGGGCAGGGCAGGGCCGGGCAGGACAGGGCAGGACAGGGCAGGGCAGGGCAGGGCAGGGCAGCAGGCAGGGCAGGGCAGGGCAGGGCAGGGCAGGGCAGGGCAGCAGGCAGGGCAGCAGGCAGGGCAGCAGGCAGGGCAGCAGGCAGGGCAGGGCAGGGCAGGGCAGGGCAGCAGGCAGGGCAGCAGGCAGGGCAGCAGGCAGGACAGGGCAGGGCAGGGCAGGGCCGGGCAGGACAGGGCAGGACAGGGCAGGGCAGGGCAGGGCAGGGCAGGGCAGGGCAGGGCAGGGCAGGGCAGGGCAGGGCAGGGCAGGGCAGGGCAGCAGGCAGGGCAGGGCAGGGCAGGGCAGGGCAGGGCAGCAGGCTGGGGTTGGGTCACGATGCCACCTGTGCCTGAGTGAGTAGCATCTGAATCAAGAAGCGGGGGGGGGGGGCTAGAAAACAATTGTGACAAATAGTGAAGTACCCGTGTCGTGCGAGTACTTACCGGCTACCGAAGTCAGCGGATCCATGGTGTCCTTGCTCGCCAGGGCTGCAGTTGCGATCTGAAATCAGAGATGCGACTGTGAACACTGAGCAATGCTGCTCAGTGAACATCGATAACAAACCAAAAACAGGCG
>JAXIVJ010003463.1:15000-93906 GCA_036785665.1 Chirona hameri | reverse complement strand
CGGGTGTGTTGTGCTGACTAAATTCATGTGCGGGTTTGTTGTGCCGACTAAAGAGAACCAACAGCTCGCAAGCAACGCCATTCGTAGTTAATAAGATGAGCATCAATATACACTGAATATTGCATTACGCCTCTGTCGTGTTTTTGTGACTGACTGCTAAGAAAGATGGAGCGATTCACCGGAGAGTTCAACGCCGGGCGCTCGGTAAATGCGTTCTGTGTTATCTCATCACTGATTGTATTTTGTATTGTATTTGGACGCTGAGGTGAAGACATGACCTGAAAAATAATGAGATTTCACATGAGATTGCACTTAAGATGGCACAACTTCTCAAGATGGTTCATAAAGACTCACCCTGAAAAACGTATGCCAGAAGGAATATAACCGTTTTGTTACAGGACCAAACCGGTCTCCCTACGTGATGAGTAATTTTATGCGTTATGAACCATTTCGATAGCAGTATTTATCTTTTATGACTTCTATGTACGAGTATATCTATTCACATTCATTCAAATATTGTTTAGTAATAGACGTTACAGCAACACAAATGTATAAATATTGTATGCGGTTTAGAGTGTTATCTTTGTAGTTTACTTTCAAGGGCGCCGCCACCTTCCGAAAGTTTGTGGTGTGTGTGTGTGTGTGGGGGGGGGGGGGGGGCACAGTGCATTCTGAAGTCGATCCTTTCCATGCAACGCCCATAGGCGTAATGCTAAAATCCGAAAATGTTGGGGGGGGGGGGGGCACGTCCCATCCGTCCCCCTCCTATGGCCCCCTGCTTACTTTCAACTGCTCTCTTGTGAAATAAATTATTTCGATATAATTATGAACAGGTAATTGATTAGGAAAAGAACAACCAACAACCAAACCATCATTAAAATGGTTATTTCATCTTCATTCCTAAAAATACGATTTGGAGAAAATGTGTTGATTGTCATTACCTGCCTAATTCCACCTAGCGTTTCCATAAAACTCAGATAAGGAGATCAGAGCTAGTAGCAACCATGTCCCGCTGCAAGGACGTACTTTGGTCAGTGCATCATGTCGTCATGCTCCTCCCGCGCCCGGTCCAACTCGTGTTACATAAACACAAACACTGCATGCAGTCTCGCACCGAGGCTTCACCGAGGTCTCGCACCATAGCCAGTCGACGGTCGGGTTACACCAGTGGAGCGTTGACTGTAGTTTCGGTCCCTGCTGTGTAGTGTGTCGCCTCGGTCCAATCGTGACTGAAGCCTCGGTCCCTGCTGTGTAGTGTGTAGCCTCGGTCCAATCGTGACTGCAGCTTCGGTCCAATCGTGACTGAAGCCTCGGTCCCTGCTGTGTAGTGTGTAGCCTCGGTCCAATCGTGACTGCAGCTTCGGTCCAATCGTGACTGCAGCTTCGGTCCAATCGTGACTGTAGCCTCGGTCCCTGCTGTGTAGTGTGTAGCCTCGGTCCAATCGTGACTGCAGCTTCGGTCCAATCGTGACTGAAGCCTCGGTCCCTGCTGTGTAGTGTGTAGCCTCGGTCCAATCGTGACTGCAGCTTCGGTCCAATCGTGACTGCAGCTTCGGTCCAATCGTGACTGTAGCCTCGGTCCCTGCTGTGTAGTGTGTAGCCTCGGTCCAATCGTGACTGCAGCTTCGGTCCAATCGTGACTGAAGCCTCGGTCCCTGCTGTGTAGTGTGTAGCCTCGGTCCAATCGTGACTGCAGCTTCGGTCCAATCGTGACTGAAGCCTCGGTCCCTGCTGTGTAGTGTGTAGCCTCGGTCCAATCGTGACTGCAGCTTCGGTCCAATCGTGACTGCAGCTTCGGTCCAATCGTGACTGTAGCCTCGGTCCCTGCTGTGTAGTGTGTAGCCTCGGTCCAATCGTGACTGCAGCTTCGGTCCAATCGTGACTGAAGCCTCGGTCCCTGCTGTGTAGTGTGTAGCCTCGGTCCAATCGTGACTGTAGCCTCGGTCCAATCGTGACTGTAGCCTCGGTCCCTGCTGTGTAGTGTGTAGCCTCGGTCCAATCGTGACTGTAGCCTCGGTCCAATCGTGACTGTAGCCTCGGTCCCTGCTGTGTAGTGTGTAGCCTCGGTCCTATCGTGACTGTAGCCTCGGTCCAATCGTGACTGTAGCCTCGCTCCCTGCTGTGTAGTGTGTAGCCTCGGTCCAATCGTGACTGTAGCCTCGGTCTCTGCTGTGTAGTGTGTAGCCTCGGTCCAATCGTGACTGCAGCTTCGGTCCAATCGTGACTGTAGCCTCGGTCCAATCGTGACTGTAGCCTCGGTCTCTGCTGTGTAGTGTGTAGCCTCGGTCCAATCGTGACTGTAGCCTCGGTCCAATCGTGACTGTAGCCTCGGTCCCTGCTGTGTAGTGTGTAGCCTCGGTCCAATCGTGACTGTAGCCTCGGTCCAATCGTGACTGTAGCCTCGCTCCCTGCTGTGTAGTGTGTAGCCTCGGTCCAATCGTGACTGTAGCCTCGGTCCAATCGTGACTGTAGCCTCGGTCTCTGCTGTGTAGTGTGTAGCCTCGGTCCAATCGTGACTGCAGCTTCGGTCCAATCGTGACTGTAGCCTCGGTCCAATCGTGACTGTAGCCTCGGTCTCTGCTGTGTAGTGTGTAGCCTCGGTCCAATCGTGACTGCAGCTTCGGTCCAATCGTGACTGTAGCCTCGGTCCAATCGTGACTGTAGCCTCGGTCCAATCGTGACTGTAGCCTCGGTCTCTGCTGTGTAGTGTGTAGCCTCGGTCCAATCGTGACTGCAGCTTCGGTCCAATCGTGACTGTAGCCTCGGTCCCTGCTGTGTAGTGTGTAGCGTCGGTCCAATCGTGACTGTAGCCTCGGTCCAATCGTGACTGTAGCCTCGGTCTCTGCTGTGTAGTGTGTAGCCTCGGTCCAATCGTGACTGCAGCTTCGGTCCAATCGTGACTGTAGCCTCGGTCCAATCGTGACTGTAGCCTCGGTCTCTGCTGTGTAGTGTGTAGCCTCGGTCCAATCGTGACTGCAGCTTCGGTCCAATCGTGACTGTAGCCTCGGTCCAATCGTGACTGTAGCCTCGGTCTCTGCTGTGTAGTGTGTAGCCTCGGTCCAATCGTGACTGCAGCTTCGGTCCAATCGTGACTGTAGCCTCGCTCCCTGCTGTGTAGTGTGTAGCCTCGGTCCAATCGTGACTGTAGCCTCGGTCCAATCGTGACTTTAGCCTCGGTCTCTGCTGTGTAGTGTGTAGCCTCGGTCCAATCGTGACTGCAGCTTCGGTCCAATCGTGACTGTAGCCTCGGTCCAATCGTGACTGTAGCCTCGGTCTCTGCTGTGTAGTGTGTAGCCTCGGTCCAATCGTGACTGCAGCTTCGGTCCAATCGTGACTGTAGCCTCGGTCCAATCGTGACTGTAGCCTCGGTCTCTGCTGTGTAGTGTGTAGCCTCGGTCCAATCGTGACTGCAGCTTCGGTCCAATCGTGACTGTAGCCTCGGTCCCTGCTGTGTAGTGTGTAGCGTCGGTCCAATCGTGACTGTAGCTTCGGTCCAATCGTGACTGTAGCCTCGGTCTCTGCTGTGTAGTGTGTAGCGTCGGTCCAATCGTGACTGTAGCCTCGGTCCAATCGTGACTGAAGCCTCGGTCCCTGCTGTGTAGTGTGTCGCCTCGGTCCAATCGTGACTGTAGCCTCGGTCCCTGCTGTGTAGTGTGTAGCGTCGGTCCAATCGTGACTGTAGCCTCGGTCCAATCGTGACTGCAGCTTCGGTCCAATCGTGACTGAAGCCTCGGTCCCTGCTGTGTAGTGTGTAGCCTCGGTCCAATCGTGACTGCAGCTTCGGTCCAATCGTGACTGTAGCCTCGGTCCAATCGTGACTGTAGCCTCGGTCTCTGCTGTGTAGTGTGTAGCGTCGGTCCAATCGTGACTGTAGCCTCGGTCCAATCGTGACTGTAGCCTCGGTCCAATCGTGACTGTAGCCTCGGTCTCTGCTGTGTAGTGTGTAGCGTCGGTCCAATCGTGACTGCAGCTTCGGTCCAATCGTGACTGTAGCCTCGGTCCCTTTTCTTTTTTAAATCGAGCCGTGGCTCGATTTAAAAAAGAAAAGAATGGTCTCAGGACCCGGTGCGGGAGATGTTTAGCGTCGAACCAGCGCCTCGGAAATGCAACAGCAAAGCACGGGTGGAGTTTCCTATTCACATGGTGTGGCCACTGCCCCACCAGCTTTGGTCAGATTTGAAGGTTTCCTGGCGTTAATATGGCAATTTTTCACCTCAATAATGGAAAACTTCCAAACAATATGACATTTTGCCTCACCAACTTTTTCTGGAAACCTCCACCCATGCAGCAAGGCCAATAATATGCAGGTATTTTACACACTGCCCAAACATAAACAATTTCCAGTCCTGAGGCCATTCTTTAAAAAAAAATGGAGCCACGGCTCGATTTTTTTTTATAAGAATGACCTAAGATATTTGTCGTTTGGGGGGGGGGGGGGCAAACAGGCCACTTTGGGTTGGGGGGGGAGATGCCCTAAATGCCCCCTGGATCCACCAGTGGTCATATCTGCAGATGGAGTGTTGATGCCTGATGCAATGTTTGACTCGCGAACTTCTATCTTCGAAAATTAACAATTCCTAGCGCAAACGAACGTTAATGAATGTGCCAAACCAAATTGGGATGCATATAAGTACCTATAACGATGCGAAATGAAACGTGATCGAAGCTGATATCGTACTCTTCAGAGAGGCCCGCTGCAATTCGCCTGCCTCGTTGCGTTTCAACAATACACCTACGTTGGCGGTGGGTAGCCGACTTTCCCAGTGTCGCACCATTCATCCTGTCATGAGTGTCGCACAGCGCTCCGCTCCAGCGCTCCGTCCGCCCATGAGTCACGGGGGGGGGGGCAGTGGCGTCGCCAGCATTCAACTACGCGGAGGCAACCCTCAAGCCACACCCAATATCTCTGAAAACTGGTCCTCACAACATCCGTTCAGGTATTTACCCTCTCCACACCCCTTTTACTCCAGCACTCCCTGGATTTCCCCGGATCTGGCGACGCCGCTGGGTACGTGCAGGACGGGCAGCGACGAAGCAGCCACATTCGTGTAAACTGCCTGAGGGGGCGGGGCTGGGCGCGCCAGGGACCACGCGGCCATGTGACGCCACCACAAGCCCGCGTGTGTTCGCGTGTGGTGCGCTGTCCATAAGCCGCGGCTGGATCGCTGACCGTCCGCAGCGGGTTTCACAGAGTGGGCGGATCGCCGGAAAACGTGGCAGATCCGGCGCGCGCGCTGTGGTGTCCGGGACTCAGTGGGCGTGCCTCTCCGGCCTCCGGCCTAGCTGTGGTGCTCGGTCCCTTGGTGGTGTGCTCGGTGGTGCTTTCAGCGGCATTCCATAGAGCACAGAACAGACATCTGAAACAGCCTAGAGCGCATATTAATTGAAGGTAAGAGAGCCTGAGCAGCAGGCATGACATGAGATTATCTCATAGTATGAGAACCCTTGCGTGGGTTCTCATATTTGCTTTTAATCCTGGTTCGTGAGAAAACTGTCATCGTCGCGTGGGCGAGCGGCGCCCGGGGTTATTTCCAGGAAGGTGAGGGACGTGAGACGGCCATAAGAGACGGCAGGGACGGCAGGGTAGTGAGATGAGCCGTTCTGATGGGTAGCGATAGGATACGGTGACGGCGACGGTGACGGTGACGGCGACGGCGACGTCGAGGTGACGGTGACGGTGACGTAATGTGACAGCGACGTAGGGTGACGGTGACCTGATATGGTAACAGCGTCAGTGACGGGTGACGGGTGACGGGTGACGGGTGACGGGTGACGGGTGACGGGTGACGGGTGACGGGTGACGGGTGACGGGTGACGGGTGACGGGTGACGGTGACGGTGACGGTGACGGTGACGGTGACGGGTGACGGTGACGGTGACGGTGACGGTGACGGTGACGGGTGACGGTGACGGTGACGGTGACGGTGACGGTGACGGTGACGGTGACGGTGACGGTGACAGGGTAGCGAGACGAGCTGCGGGATAACGAGTCGAGCCGTGCCGATGAGCAGCTGAAAGGGAACTAACTCCAACCAGACCTTCGAACGATGAGAAAGCCTTCTCTCTGTGCTGGGTGACAGTGTTTTCGGGTCATTTTATCCTGCATGTTTAGTACCTACTACTTAGCAGTATAACGTGTTGTTAGTACGCTGTTCCTGCAAAACGAATGCTCCTCACTAGACTTTCTGGAAGGCGTACGGAGTTCAAACATAATGAGAGAACAAAATCCTGTTTGAGAAACTAGGCAAAATGCTCGAAGCACCTATGGCAAGGCTTCGGTAAAAAGTATTTGCGGTCACAATAGAGAAAAGCCTGCGTATCGGCTTTAAACTGACTTTAAACTAACTTGGAGGTTGGAGGAGGTTAACTTGGAGAATAGCGTAGGACGTAACGCATTCTAAACACGGAACCTATTGTTGTTCTATAGTCTTGAATGGATGATGGAACGATACGTTTTAAACTGTCGTCTGCTCTCTCGTCTCACACCAACAGACCCTCACACCAAAACTGAGGAACAGCGTAGACGAGCGTCAGTGTTTATTGGCTTTGTTCCGCATCTCCTATATCAGCCAAACAGCGACATCTTCCGTCAACACAGGATCTGTCACATCTGTCACCGCCCGACACGCCCTTGGTGAAGGGATCTGTTATCCGCGGTGAGGTCATGTAACAGATCTATCTCTCACCTCCTGCAGACACAGTTTAGCTACGGTGGCTGTCTTCGGTACGTCAGAAGATCCAGTTAGGAGTGTTTGGTCACGATAGGCAGATGAGTTTACCAACATTGTAACATGTTCCTTTTACTCATGCCCAGTTGGCAAATGACATTGGATTACATGCGATTACATGTGTCGCCATAATATAACATGTGTATTTAATTCGCCTTGTGTTGCCTCGTCTTCGATTCGAGTGGTTTTCTTGCCTACGCGATTTAATGTAAAATTATCAACTTCTTTAACCCGCGCCGTGCAGGGGGGGGGGGGGGGCGTTTAGACGCCCCCTAAGGTTTTTCGAGGATAGCAAAAAACGGGGGCGTTGCACGCCGACGTTTTTGACACAGCTGTTGGGACATCAATTACCCACATAGTGTGATAAAAAATTCCTCGGATCATGTCAGGTTAGGTCACCAGGCCAGGACACGTGACTCTACCTCCAAAAATGTTTCCGGTCGTACCACAGCCACAGTTTTTGACCGATCCATTTTGTACTTACATGATTTCATAAGGACAATAGTACCTACAATTCGTTTATATCGTTTTTTTATATCAGTGACCTAAGGTCGGGTCAATTTCGTGACCTCCGTGATAAGTCAATGGGGAAATAATCAAATGCTTCTTATTCTGAGGATACGAATTATATCAGCCCAATTCCTTCTGGATCATGCTATCATAGGCCATTCTTGAAGTCCAGTTGAACATTTTGTTCAGTGACCCCTACAGGGGTCATGAGGTCATCCGAGGTCACCAACACTTTTTTGCCAACAACTCGACAAAATCAAGATAGAGAAGTGAAACTGGCACCAATGTGTTTGTTTCGTTGAAACAGGTCTCCCAATGTGCAACATGACCTAATTGGGTCACCACATGACCTTGACCTAAGGTCAAATTTCTAAGTTGACCTAACCTGATCATCATGCATAGTATGGAAGGCGCCTTGACGAGACAAACACGATGGCGTCAACAAAATATATATCGCTATTAGGTAAAATATATTTGTGAAAACTGTTTTGCTAAAAAATTGCCTTTTTGACATTTGATGAGCTCTGGAGCTTAAACTATTGACCTGAGCTTAAATCTGAGGGCATCTCAGCGATTGCATGTTTCAAGAGCGTTTCATTGTTTTTTTCCGTTTGTTACTAGCTATCATAGTTCCTGTAATGTCTGGGGGTTTCTGGAACGAAGTCCTAAAACTCGAAAATCTGACCCTTGATGACCTCTGGTGACCTCAATATTTACCTGAGAAAACAAAATGCCTGAAATAGTTTCAAAATTCATTTTGACGAGCTTTTGAACGGTGTTTTAGGTTTTTGTCTACGTCCCATAAGAGCCGAGTTAGAAGGGGGGCGTCGAAACGCCCCCCCCCCCCCGGGCACGGCGAAGGTGGCGCCGAGCACCGGCACGGCAAGGGTTAACGTATTGCAAATTAAACATGTAAGAATATTTAACAAAAACAACTAGAGCGTGAGCGATCGACAAGACTTAAACTCCAATTCTGTCCCATGATTAATATTAGCTTTTGACTAGAGAAGGTATAAATGCTTTTCGTCGGCCAATATTTTATTTACATCGATTATATAGGTGAACAAATAAATTGCCTTCAATTTTCAGTCTTTAAAAGTGTTTTGTATACGACTTACCTTAGGTCCATCCATCATCTTCAACGAATGCGAATCCCTGTTCTCCTTTTGTCCAGCTCCATCATCATACATTTAGCCAAAAGTAAGCTATTCAGCTAAATATGCATCGTATTTATCCAAAGCACTTTACGTTTAACAGGATTCGCGTTGTTACACCTATTTTTATGATTTGTCCCGCATTACCTCGTGCTACTTTTCGCTTGATTTGTCGTCTCCTTTCATTCCAACTCTATTTTGAAATGTACACCTTGATAAGTGCCAACTGCAGGTAAGTACTTCACCCTGCCCGAACAATCAGATCAGTACATTTCCTGAGATAGCAGGTTCGGGCGATTCTGACCCCGTATACTCAATACTCGGTCAGTAGTCAGTACCCATACGTCTGACTCGACCAGAACTACGCCCCTGTACCGGCTCCGGTCACCTCCCTCTCCAGATCACATCTCTGGTATTCAACGACGAGGATGACGCAATCTTGCAGCACGGGGCTACGGGGTTGCAGCAGCGGCGCCTGGACGGTCGGTGTCGGACGCCGGTCTCCCCGTCTGCAGCCGGTCCAGGCCGGAGCGGCGTCCCAATGACGTCAGCAGGTGACCGTTCATCCAGTCACGAGGCAGCGCCCCGTGCCGTCTGTCGGTCCAGCTCCGCCGGCGGCTGCGGCCCCACACCCGCTCCCCGCTCCCCAGCCACCAGCCACCAGCCACCAGCCAAATAAACGTCCAGTAGAGCTCTGAAGGCCGCCGCGCGGGGCGTCGGGGCGGTGGCGGCGGCGGCATCAGGTCGGCGGCGGCGGCGGTGGCGGCGGTGGCGGTAGAGTAGTAGCATCCGTGGCCGGCGTGGTGAGGGCGGGGTGCCGTTAGCGCGTGCGGTGCGATACAGCCGGTCAGGAATGCAGACCATCCCGGAGCCCAGTGTGGGCACGGTGAGTGAGGCCAGGTGGAGGGCCGACGGAGGCTTGACGAGACGGGCAGTGGGATATATATGTACTTGGTACCTGCGACATCGACAATGATGACGCAATGATTGCAACATGCTGTTTACCCAACCTGTCCGTGGCGCAGGAATTGGCATATAGTGCACCATGCTTTTTGTTTCCGATTTAGTGTGTAGAATCGTTAGTCAAGACCCCAGACGTGGATTTTTATTATATTTATCTATGGGGCCAACATTCTTGGTTGATACCCGAGTCAGAATTTGATCTGTTATATGTGCATTGTTATTTTGTTCAACCGTTTTATTTGTATATTATTATTTGTATATTATCCTACGAAGCATATTTTTTGTTTGGTAGAACCGTTTTATTTCATCACTTTTGCAAATATTTGTCTATTATTGTGAGTTACTAGCGAGTTACTAAACGAGTGGAGCATGGAAGTTAGCGGGTGTCATACATCATCATACATTTAGCCAATATTACAATATTGCGGTTGTGTCCAGAGATGAAAATTCGGTACTGTAATTTAAATGTTCAACCTGATGCTGATGCTGATGCTGATGCTGATGCTGATGCTGATGCTGATGCTGATGCTGATGCTGATGCTGATGCTGATGCTGATGCTGATGCTGCTGCTGATGCTGCTGCTGATGCTGATGCTGATGCTGATGCTGATGCTGATGCTGATGCTGATGCTGATGCTGCTGCTGCTGCTGATGCTGCTGCTGCTGCTGCTGCTGCTGCTGCTGCTGCTGCTGCTGCTGCTGCTGCTGCTGCTGCTGCTGCTGCTGCTGCTGCTGCTGCTGCTGCTGCTGCTGCTGCTGCTGCTGCTGCTGCTGCTGCTGCTGCTGCTGCTGCTGCTGCTGCTGCTGCTGCTGCTGCTGCTGCTGCTGCTGCTGCTGCTGCTGCTGCTGCTGCTGCTGCTGCTGCTGCTGCTGCTGCTGCTGCTGCTGCTGCTGCTGCTGCTGCTGCTGCTGCTGCTGCTGCTGCTGCTGCTGCTGCTGCTGCTGCTGCTGCTGCTGCTGCTGCTGCTGCTGCTGCTGCTGCTGCTGCTGCTGCTGCTGCTGCTGCTGCTGCTGCTGCTGCTGCTGCTGCTGCTGCTGCTGCTGCTGCTGCTGCTGCTGCTGCTGCTGCTGCTGCTGCTGCTGCTGCTGCTGCTGCTGCTGCTGCTGCTGCTGCTGCTGCTGCTGCTGCTGCTGCTGCTGCTGCTGCTGCTGCTGCTGCTGCTGCTGCTGCTGCTGCTGCTGCTGCTGCTGCTGCTGCTGCTGCTGCTGCTGCTGCTGCTGCTGCTGCTGCTGCTGCTGCTGCTGCTGCTGCTGCTGCTGCTGCTGCTGCTGCTGCTGCTGCTGCTGCTGCTGCTGCTGCTGCTGCTGCTGCTGCTGCTGCTGCTGCTGCTGCTGCTGCTGCTGCTGCTGCTGCTGCTGCTGCTGCTGCTGCTGCTGCTGCTGCTGCTGCTGCTGCTGCTGCTGCTGCTGCTGCTGCTGCTGCTGCTGCTGCTGCTGCTGCTGCTGCTGCTGCTGCTGCTGCTGCTGCTGCTGCTGCTGCTGCTGCTGCTGCTGCTGCTGCTGCTGCTGCTGCTGCTGCTGCTGCTGCTGCTGCTGCTGATGATGATGATGATGATGATGATGATGATGATGATGATGATGATGATGATGATGATGATGATGATGATGATGATGATGATGATGATGATGATGATGATGATGATGATGATGATGATGATGATGATGATGATGATGATGATGATGATGATGATGATGATGATGATGATGATGATGATGATGATGATGATGATGATGATGATGATGATGATGATGATGATGATGATGATGATGATGATGATGATGATGATGATGATGATGATGATGATGATGATGATGATGATGATGATGATGATGATGATGATGCTGATGATGATGATGATGATGATGCTGATGATGCTGATGATGCTGATGATGCTGATGATGCTGATGATGCTGATGATGCTGATGATGCTGATGATGCTGATGATGCTGATGATGCTGATGATGCTGATGATGCTGATGATGCTGATGATGCTGATGATGCTGATGATGCTGATGATGCTGATGATGCTGATGATGCTGATGATGCTGATGATGCTGATGATGCTGATGATGCTGATGATGCTGATGATGCTGATGATGCTGATGATGCTGATGATGCTGATGATGCTGATGATGCTGATGATGCTGATGATGCTGATGATGCTGATGATGCTGATGATGCTGATGATGCTGATGATGCTGATGATGCTGATGATGCTGATGATGCTGATGATGCTGATGATGCTGATGATGCTGATGATGCTGATGATGCTGATGATGCTGATGATGCTGATGATGCTGATGATGCTGATGATGCTGATGATGCTGATGATGCTGATGATGATGATGATGATGATGATGATGATTTGGGCCCTAGGGCGCCGCAACTTTTAGTTTATATGGCGCCCATGTTCAACCTGATTGATTGCGTTTACGTGGTTATCTGTTTCTCGCCTATGTCACCGTCATAAGACTAGAGTACTGACAAGTGACAAGCCTGTGCATTTGTGAAAGGATTAGTTGTAAAAGTCCGCAATTTTACGAAGTCATGCCACTTCAACGTTTTTAACTTTTCAATCATCAGGACAATCAGCAATCAATCATAATATGGATCAACGTACTTGCCGCATTTGGCAAAATCGTTTCTGGCTTATAAATCTTAAATGAATCACCGTAAAATAACTTCCTCAACGGATATTCCATCAAGGAAACCCTCAAAAACTAAGTCAAAACATTTGAGAAACTGTGCACTGTACAGCAAGTGCAATGCGCGTAAAATAGCCGGTACACTACTAGCCAACGATACTATAAACTTGTTTGCGCTATAAGCCCACAAGAAGCCGCTTAAGCGATTATAGTTTTTGTTTAAAAAAACTGCAGTGATGCTGCCTGATGCAGGGCGATTATCAGATTTAAAATGCTAGCAAATTGTTCCATAGAAGTAAACCATTATATTTCTCCCTATGCAAAATATGATGCAGGAGAAGATGAAGGATTTGGCGTACATGGCGTTCGCAAAGCCTCGTTGCAGGGCTTGCTTGGTCGCCTTGAAGACGTCTGATGACTCGGAGCGTGTAAATAAACTGAACAGAAGGACATGACATGGCCATGGCATCAACATTTTCCGTGCATGGTGCAGCCCGACCTTAATAACAGGGGATTTGGTTGCATTTCAATATGCGGCATAAATTCCGTCACGTCGGTGGAGTAACTATTTGATATGTTCTACTCATTTGTCGGTAAAAGCGTGCAATCTCAAAGGGCTTTGTGAGAGATCAGAGAAAGGAAATATTACCACAGAAAAGATGTCTGGCCAGAAGTATAGCAACGCCCTTGCTACCTATAATTGTAGTTCTACCATGTGGGAAAGGTAGTGCTCAACATTTCTGTTAACGTCTTTCGTCTTCCACATAATAGGACGCTTTTCGCATGAAATGCTTTTCGCATGAAATGATGAACCGTTTATTAACTGCGACACTGGAATACCATGCCTCTCCAACAAGATCGCGAGAGTGGACACGTTGATTTACACTTCAATGTCAGCATGAACAATATCACATTGAAGTATCGAGGAATATGCGAAACTCAGTGTAATTTAAGGGCATACATACTTACATACATACATAAACACGTACTCGGTGTCAGCTTTACGTATTTGTCCCGTAGAATGACATATTTTCAGATCAGGCGACATATTTATGGGGATATTCAAACTCCTGTAACATTAGTTGCCGCGCTGTTCAGCTTCTGATCCCCATCCATCATGCGATCATCTCTCGCACCTTCAGTTGATGTTACAATGTAATGACTAATGGAGCATATGCGCGCTGAAGATGGACTGTTGAATGAAGCGGTGCACCGAACACCAGACAGCTCAGACAGCACCAGAGCTGAGATCACCAGACAGCTCAGACAGCTCAGGCAGCACCAGAGCTGAGATCACCAGGCAGCTCAGACAGCACCAGAGCTGAGATCACCAGACAGCTCAGACAGCACCAGAGCTGAGATCACCAGACAGCTCAGGCAGCACCAGAGCTGAAATCACCAGACAGCTCAGACAGCACCAGAGCTGAGATCACCAGGCAGCTCAGACAGCACCAGAGCTGAGATCACCAGGGAGCTCAGACAGCACCAGAGCTGAGATCATCAGACAGCTCAGACAGCACCAGAGCTGAGATCACCAGGTAGCTCAGACAGCACCAGAGCTGAGATCACCAGACAGCTCAGACAGCACCAGAGCTGAGATCACCAGGCAGCTCAGAAAGCACCAGAGCTGAGATCACCAGGCATCTCAGACAGCACCAGAGCTGAGATCACCAGGCAGCTCAGACAACACCAGTCTGCTGATCTCCAGGCAGCTCAGACAGCACCAGAGCTGAAATCACCAGACAGCTCAGACAGCACCAGAGCTGAGATCACCAGGCAGCTCAGACAGCACCAAAGCTGAGATCACCAGGGAGCTCAGACAGCACCAGAGCTGAGATCACCAGGCAGCTCAGACAGCACCAGAGCTGATATCACCAGACAGCTCAGACAGCACCAGAGCTGAGATCACCAGACAGCTCAGACAGCACCAGAGCTGAGATCACCAGGCAGCTCAGAAAGCACCAGAGCTGAGATCACCAGGCAGCTCAGACAGCTCAGACAGCACCAGTCTGCTGATCACCAGGCAGCTCAGACAGCACCAGTCTGCTGATCATCGGACAGCTCAGACAGCACCAGTCTGCTGATCACCAGACAGCGCAGACAGCACCAGAGCTGAGATCACCAGGCAGCTCAGACAGCACCAGTCTGCTGATCACCAGGCAGCTCAGACAGCACCAGAACTGAGATCACCAGGCATCTCAGACAGCACCAGAGCTGAGATCACCAGACAGCTCAGACAGCTCAGACAGCACCAGTCTGCTGATCACCAGGCAGCTCAGGCAGCTCAGACAGCACCAGAGCTGAGCTCACCAGGCAGCTCAGACAGCTCAGACAGCACCAGTCTGCTGATCACCAGACAGCTCAGACAGCACCAGAGCTGAGATCACCAGGCAGCTCAGACAGCACCAGAGCTGAGATCACCAGACAGCTCAGACAGCACCAGAGCTGAGATCACCAGGCATCTCAGACAGCACCAGTCTGCTGATCACCAGGCAGCTCAGACAGCACCAGAGCTGAGATCACCAGGCAGCTCAGACAGCACCAGTCTGCTGATCACCAGGCAGCTCAGACAGCACCAGAGCTGAGATCACCAGGCAGCTCAGACAGCACCAGAGCTGAGATCACCAGACAGCTCAGACAGCACCAGAGCTGAGATCACCAGGAAGCTCAGACAGACCCAGAGCTGAGATCACCAGACAGCTCAGACAGCACCAGTCTGCTGATCACCAGACAGCTCAGACAGCACCAGTCTGCTGATCACCAGGCAGCTCAGACAACACCAGAGCTGAGATCACCAGGCAGCTCAGACAGCACCAGAGCTGAGATCACCAGACAGCTCAGACAGCTCAGACAGCACCAGTCTGCTGATCACCAGGCAGCTCAGGCAGCTCAGACAGCACCAGAGCTGAGCTCACCAGGCAGCTCAGACAGCTCAGACAGCACCAGTCTGCTGATCACCAGACAGCTCAGACAGCACCAGAGCTGAGATCACCAGGCAGCTCAGACAGCACCAGAGCTGAGATCACCAGACAGCTCAGACAGCACCAGAGCTGAGATCACCAGGCATCTCAGACAGCACCAGTCTGCTGATCACCAGGCAGCTCAGACAGCACCAGAGCTGAGATCACCAGGCAGCTCAGACAGCACCAGTCTGCTGATCACCAGGCAGCTCAGACAGCACCAGAGCTGAGATCACCAGGCAGCTCAGACAGCACCAGAGCTGAGATCACCAGACAGCTCAGACAGCACCAGAGCTGAGATCACCAGGCAGCTCAGACAGACCCAGAGCTGAGATCACTAGACAGCTCAGACAGCACCAGTCTGCTGATCACCAGACAGCTCAGACAGCACCAGTCTGCTGATCACCAGGCAGCTCAGACAACACCAGAGCTGAGATCACCAGGTAGCTCAGACAGCACCAGAGCTGAGATCACCAGACAGCTCAGACGGCACCAGAGCTGAGGTCACCAGACAGCTCAGACAGCTCAGACAGCACCAGAGCTGAGATCACCAGGCAGCTCAGACAGCACCAGAGCTGAGATCACCAGACAGCTCAGACGGCACCAGAGCTGAGATCACCAGGCAGCTCAGACAGCCCCAGAGCTGAGATCACCAGGCAGCTCAGACAGCACCAGAGCTGAGATCACCAGGCAGCTCAGACAGCACCAGTCTGCTAATCACCAGGCAGATCAGACAGCACCAGAGCTGAGATCACCAGGAAGCTCAGACAGCACCAGAGCTGAGATCACCAGGCAGCTCAGACAGCCCCAGAGCTGAGATCACCAGGCAGCTCAGACAGCACCAGAGCTGAGATCACCAGACAGCTCAGACGGCACCAGAGCTGAGATCACCAGACAGCTCAGACGGCACCAGAGCTGAGATCACCAGGCGGCTCAGACAGCACCAGAGCTGAGATCACCAGGCAGCTCAGACAGCACCAGAGCTGAGATCACCAGACAGCTCAGACAGCACCAGTCTGCTGAGATCACCAGACAGCTCAGACAGCTCAGACAGCACCAGAGCTGAGATCACCAGACAGCTCAGACAGCTCAGACAGCACCAGAGCTGAGATCACCAGGCAGCTCAGACAGCACCAGTCTGCTGATCACCAGACAGCTCAGGCAACACCAGAGCTGAGATCACCAGGCAGCTCAGACAGCACCAGAGCTGCGATCACCAGACAGCTCAGACAGCACCAGAGCTGAGATCACCAGACAGTCGGACAGCACCAGAGCTGAGGTCACCAGACAGCTCAGACAGCTCAGACAGCACCAGAGCTGATCACCAGGCAGCTCAGACAGCACCAGAGCGGAGATCACCAGACAGCTCAGACAGCACCAGAGCTGAGATCACCAGACAGCTCAGACAGCACCAGAGCTGAGATCACCAGACAGCTCAGACAGCACCAGAGCTGAGATCACCGGACAGCTCAGACAACACCAGAGCTGAGATCACCAGGCAGCTCAGACAGCACCAGAGCTGAGATCACCAGACAGCTCAGACAGCACCAGTCTGCATGATTGACGATAATGGTTCAGCCGTCCGAGCGGCAGAGGGTGACTGCCGACTGGCCAGAGCCACAGGGGTGGAATGGTACGACTGGCCAGAGCCACAGGGGTGGAATGGTACGACTGGCCAGAACCACAGAGGTGAAATGGTACGACTGGCCGGAGCCACAGGGGTGGAATGGTACGACTGGCCAGAGCCACAGAGGCGGAATGGTACGACTGGCCAGAGCAGCCACAGGGGTGGAATGGTACGACTGGCCAGAGCCACAGGAGTGGAATGGTACGACTGGCCAGAGCCACAGGGGTGGAATGGTACGACTGGCCAGAGTTACAGAGGTGGAATGGTATGACTGGCCAGAGCCACAGGGGTGGAACCCGCACTAACTAAATTTATCTAAACTAGATAAAATTGTGTGATCATGGCGAAGCGCCAGGCTGAAACAGCAATGATGGGACAACATATATTAATTGTTTCGGTAAAAGTCAGCCTGCCGACCGTTCGTGCTGATGTTGACAATTAATAATGTGAAACAGATAATATAATATCAGCTGTTAATATAGTGAATACCATTTAGTTAAATGAATGACAATTGAGGTGACGAAACAATGGACACTTGCGTGACACCTGCCCCTTGCCGTATATGGTCGATATGCCATGTTGTCCGCCTGAATCCCGTTTTATGAGCTCGGTTGCCTTCAAGGCCAGGGGGCGCGGGCAGGGGCGCTCGGAATGGGTGAAGCACCTCTATAGTGGGCAAGATAGTGCCACCATGGCTTGAATAACTCACTGAACCGTATTTCCGCTGACCAGGCATGCACAAGTACCTACTACCTACACCTTTATGCAGATTACTTCGCATCGAATGTCAACCAGACAAGGATAACATATTATTGCGAAGGTAAACCAACCACCGTACCTGCGCATAGTGAGCAGCCACAACCATTTATAAAGAATATCGACCACACAGTTCACGTGATTCCCGCGGATAGACAGAATCACAGGTCACCGTTTTATGCTATACTGCTATCAGCTCTATGCAGTGACTGGTTTACCTCCGTCACGATGGAGCGGCGGTGTCCAGTTGGCATTCCAACAGACCAACATGGCTGCCGCCGCTGACACTGCGGTTCCACGCCGCTCATGGGACAGACGGGCTGTCGTGACGCGGTGCTCACGTTACTCTGATTGGCGGCACGTCCGGTGTCGCAATAGACGGTCATCCCAGGGACGGTCATCTCAGGGACGGTCATCTCAGGGACGGCCATCCCAGGGACGGTCATCCCAGGGACGGCCATCCCAGGGACGGTCATCCCAGGGACGGTCATCCCGGGGACGGTCATCCCAGGGACGGCCATCCCAGGGGCGGTCATCCCAGGGACGGTCATCCCAGGGACGGTCATCCCAGAGACGGCCATCCCAGGGACGCTCATCCCAGGGACGGTCATCCCAGGGACGGTCATCCCAGAGACGGTCATCTCAGGGACGGTCATCCCAGAGACGGTCATCCCAGGGACGGTCATCCCAGAGACGGTCATCCCAGGGACGGTCATCCCAGAGACGGTCATCCCAGAGACGGTCATCTCAGGGACGGTCATCCCAGGGACGGCCATCCCAGATACGGCCATCCCAGAGACGGTCATATCAGGTCATCCCAGGGACGGCCATCCCAGGGACGGCCATCCCAGGGACGGTCATCCCAGGGACGGTCATCCCAGGGACGGTCATCCCAGGGACGGTCATCCCAGGGGCGGTCATCCCGGGGACGGTCATCTCAGAGACGGTCATCCCAGGGACGGTCATCCCAGATACGGTCATCTCAGGGACGGTCATCTCAGGGACGGCCATCCCAGAGACGGTCATCCCAGAGACGGTCATCCCAGGTCATCCCAGGGACGGCCATCCCAGGGACGGTCATCCCAGGGACGGTCATCCCAGGGACGGTCATCCCAGAGACGGTTATCCCAGAGACGGTAATCCCAGAGACGGTCATCCCAGAGACGGTCATCTCAGGGACGGTCATCCCAGGGACAGCCATCCCAGAGACGGTCATCCCAGAGACGGTCATCCCAGGTCATCCCAGGGACGGCCATCCCAGAGACGGTCATCCCAGGGACGGCCATCCCAGAGACGGTCATCCCAGAGACGGTCATCCCAGGGACGGTCATCCCAGAGACGGTCATCCCAGGGACGGTCATCCCAGGGACGGTTATCCCAGGGACGGTCATCCCAGGGACGGTCATCCCAGGGACGGTCATCCCAGGGACGGTCATCCCAGGGACGGTCATCTCAGGGACGGTCATCCCAGAGACGGTCATCTCAGGGACGGTCATCTCAGGGACGGTCATCTCAGGGACGATCATCCCAGAGACGGTCATCCCAGGGACGGTCATCCCAGGGACGGTCATCCCAGGGACGGTCATCCCAGGGACGGTCATCCCAGGGACGGTCATCCCAGAGACGGTCATCTCAGGGACGGTCATCCCAGAGACGGTCATCCCAGGGACGGCCATCCCAGAGACGGTCATCCCAGAGACGGTCATCCCAGGGACGGTCATCCCAGAGACGTTCATCCCAGAGACGGTCATCCCAGGTCATCCCAGGGACGGTCATCCCAGGGACGGTAATCCCCATAGCCAAGGGGGGGGGCACCTATTTGTCATCGGATGTATATAAAACACGACATCGGTGGAGTAAATGAAGGCAAAAATCTTAAATACGCGCATATTTAATAACGAGAGCGATAAAATGAGTAAATCAAACTCAGATCATAATTGTATGGCAAATATCGCTTCAGTTTCGGCGCAGAAAAGATGATTCTGACCAGTGTCTGGACAATGAACAAGTGCTATTTGGTGGCAAACGACACAGTGAAAGGATAAATTTGTTTCCTTTGCCAGGGGCCGGGGTTCAAATCCTTCGACGGGCCTCGGAATAGTCGACCCAGCCTCCAATACCCCTCGGAACAGTGTGGGAGTTCCAAGAACTGCCTTGGTTCCAAGAGAATGTAGTGATTGGTCCACAAATGAAACCAAACCAAAGAAGTACTCTCGTATGTCACGACCGGTCACCGGTTGAGGGCCTGAGGTGGCCCTCAGCCGGTTAGAGGGCCTTGGACCTGAAGAGCCTCTGGCAGGTCTTGGTAGGATCTTAAGCTGGTCTGAAAGGGTCCACGGTCAGCCTGGGGGTGCCCTCGGTCGGTATGCGAGGGCAGGCAACCGCCCTAAGATGGCCCTCGGCCGGTCTGAGAGGGTATATTATACCCTCTTAGGCGGATATGGACCCCTCCAGGCGGTCGGAAGGGTCCATTGGTCGTCTGAGGTACCCCAGGCTGATCTGAGTTGATATTTTCTAGATCTGAGAGGGCTTTGTGCCCATCAGAGCAGCTCGGTCGATCGGAGAGGGCCCTCGGCCGGTCTAAGAAGCACAGGTCAGATTTCAGAGGGACCCTCTTAAGTCTGAAGAGGGAGCTACTGCACTCTGAGAGGACCCTCGAACAGTCTGTCGGGGCCTTAGGCCGGTCTGAGAATTCCCTATGCAGATCTGAGAGGGCACATGACAGGCCTGAGATGGCCCTCTGAGAGGGCACCGTGCCGGGCCGAGAGGAGCTTTGTCAGGCCTGAGATGGCCCTCTGCCGGTCTGAGAGGGCACCGTGCCGACTGATATTGTAAATCCTATAGCCGACGTGCTGTCATTACAAAATGATGAAATAGGCTGAGCACCCTCAACATATGAGGGTGCTCATATGTTGAGAGCACCCTCAACATATAGTGGACCAAATCCGTTGAGTTTTCAGATTTGTGTATAGGTAGGGGCACCACTGCAATTGGTGACCCCTTGAAGATTTTCTGGATCTGCCCCTGGCGCACTTTGCAGTTCAAACCGCGAAATTTAGCATGTTAGTGTATCTTATATTGTAGGGTATCTTATATGCAAATTTTCCGTCGATCCATGATCGCAATGGAGTGCAATTCTAATTATGTTTATTATGCCGTGAATATCATAAATTATATGCGCCACCCGGCTGCCACTGGACTGGCTGGTTTATTTTGTTTTCGGGTCTGAGGTCTGAGAGGGTACCGTGCCTCTGGGGCCGTGCCGGGCCCAGAGGAGCCTTGTCAGGCCTGATGGAGACCCTTCCAATATGTTTTATTTGTTTTGCAGACGGTCTCTCTTGAGTTGTTATGGTAGCAAAGCATACTGTTTGCCTCTCGAACTTCTTGGGAGGGACAGTTGCTCCCCTTGCCCACTCGGCTTTTCCATCACCCCCGGTTTGACCCACGGCATTTAACCGCTTGAACATAAGAGACAGTGTGTCTCAGACCCATAGCTACAACTATTTCCCCAGTTCTTGATCCAGCTTCCCCATCCCGGCAGGGCTTCGAGATTTCCACGCCTTGCTATGGGGTCTAACGAACACTCCCTCGACAAATGGCGCAGCGCCGCAGTTAAGGTCCCCAGAAGTCATCAAACGTAAAATTTGGCATTTTGTGGACTCTGCCCCAGCGCCTTTTATCGCCTCGGGAACTAAGATCGCAGGAAAAAAACAGAAAAACTATCGATAACTCTTGAAAAAGTGGCCCCCATTTAAGAACACCCCAATAGTTTAGCTTTAGGAAGTCACCAAAAGGTATGCTGGCTAATTCCTAAATAACAGTTTTTCGTTAATAATTGTTTACATAATAAAGATGACAATGATTTTAACATCATCGTGTTTGTCTCATCAAGATGCTTTCAGTCACACCAAGCATAACCGGGTTTTGCCAACCAAAACTTTGATTTCAGGTCAAGGTCATGTGATGACCCAGGTGGGTCATGTTGCATATTGCGAAACGCGTCTCGACGAGACAAACACAATGTAATGTACGCCACTTAAAACTTTTTCGAAGGTGGGGTTTACCTAGTAAAGTAACCTTGGGGTTTACCTGCCTCTTGATCTGAAGCCGTGACCTAGAATGATCTTTGGTCAACAATTTCAGAGAGGTTACACTGAAGATCAGTAATTAGGTGAAAGCAAGAATTGCGGGGCTCCCGCACCACCGTTTTCTCGTCATTTCCGGAACAAAAACTTGTTGTTTAGGTCTGCAAACATTCCGCCAGCAGGGTGTGGACTATGTCGGTTCGAGCACCTACCTCCCTACAGATCGGTTTCCTTGCACTCAGTTGCATTACTCCCATTACCTCTACGCTGCGGCATGCATACTTTTATAATTAATCATCACCACTTTATCATCATTATCATTTAGGTGACGTAACTAGGTATATTCAATTAACGAATTAAATTAATGGCAGTTAATATTAATACAAAATGCAATGTACTTGTACATAAAAACGCGCGTACGTCTACTTAACATTTGCCTTGATCACAAATCCTCTACCTCGCGCTTGTTTTATATGATGAGTGGCAATATAAAAATTAGTTCAAAGATACAAATACCTACTGAGAAGTAATAACAGAATAATAAATAGCATAGATTACCTACTGAGAATAAAGGTCGAATAGCATCAGTCATACATTCAGAGAAGAAGAAATTCGTGAACTTGAACAGGACAAATTTGGGCGCATTCGGCGCTCATTTTCAGGCTTCAAACATTTCTCTCTTCATATCTGCCCACACATGTGTGGGTGCGCCCCCTCCCCCCAGTCAAAATCGTGACAGATAAAATTAAATGCAACTTTTGTGATTCAACAGACAGGTACAGTTCACTGTTCATGTGCCGTACGCGAAACCCCAAATTACAACAAGATTAGGCAGGTGGATGTTCAAAGCCCATCATCGAAAAAGAGATGTGTGGGTGCCCCCCCCCTCAGTCAAAATATCTTACAGGAGGCCCTGCTCAGATCAGCCTGGGGTACCTCAGACGACCAACGTACTCCTCCGGCCGCATGGAGGGGTCCATACCCGCCTGAGAGGGTATAAAATACCCTCTCAGACCGGCCGACGGGCTTCTTAGGGCGGTTGCCTGCCCTCTCATATCGACCGAGGGCACCCCCAGGCTGACCTTGGATCCCTTCAGACCAGCTTAAATTTCACTTTCTGAAAGCGTCTTAAATACAAACATTGTGGAACTGTGTCTTCTCCCGCACATAACACAAAGACGAGTGCGAGGCATTGCGATATCTCAACATTTATTTTAAAAAAAAACAATCAATCCATAACTGAAACTTCAAACAACGTGAAAACCTTCAACTTGAACCGCAACCTATCGCGTTGGCCGTTGTTTACATCGCACTCGCCAAGGTTCGAGAAATACAGGTCGTCTGACTTCCAGGACCAACAATCTTGAAGTGTCTGTACTCTGTCAGCCAATCAGCGGAGGGACTAGCCTAGACCCCATTTTGCAAATTATAAATTAAATTGCTTAAAACGGCAAAGTTTTTGGGAAAATGACCTTAGTATTTTCGACATTTCAATAATAGCCAAAGATAATGGCTATCTCAGTTCAAAACCAATACAAAGGTGACACATTCCCTTTAAGATCCTATCAAGACCTGCCAGAAGCAGGGTAATAGAACAACGGGTGGAACAGTAAGGAATGTAACGCCCAAATTAATTAGACAAGATATAATTTGTATCGTAATTGTTTTGTCTATAATAAATGAATGGTATTGTTTGCTATCAATAACTTGTATTTCCATAGATTATATCTTTATTTATTGAATTAAACTCCAACAAATCTACGAAGTCGTAGTCAAAGTAGTGTATATTTCAGTACATGTAGTAGCATTTGGAAGGTCATATTAAATTATACTACGAAGTAGTAGTCAAAGTAGTGTATATTCCAGTACCTGTAGTAGTATTTGGAAGCGGCCAGCGGTCGTTCCGACATTTTTAACCCCCAAGTCTATTTAACCCTTTTACACCCGGAATATCGAAACATAGTAAATATAAACGTTGTAGCTAAGGCTTGTAGCCATCTGTTCCAGAAGTCGGATTTAAAATATGTACCATTGGTTACGAGCCAGCCTCGTCTGAAAATCATCGATTTAACATCAAAACCCTATGGTGTAGTAGAGTTTTAACGCCCAAACGCCCGATGCTGCCAACTGTTACTGGTGGGGGCTGGCCAGAGGCCTCTTCAGCCAATGGCCTCTAACCGGCTGAGGGCCACCTCAGGCCCTCAACCGGTCGTGACATACGAGAGTACTTCTTTGGTTTGGTTTCATCTGTGGACCAAGCACTACATTCTCTTGGAACCAAGGCAATAATTGGCACTCTCACCCTGTTCCGAGGGGTATTGGGGGCCGGGTCGACTTTTCAGAGGCTCGTCGAAGGATTTGAACCCCGGTCCCTGGCAAAGGAAACAAACTTATCCTTCCACTGTGCCGATTGCGACCAAATAGCACTTGTTCATTGTCCAGACACTGGTCAGCATCATCTTTTCTGCGCCGAAACTGAAGCGATGTTTGCCATACAATTATTATCTGAGTTTCATTTACTTATTTGATCGCTCTCGTTATTAAATTTGCGTGTATTGAAGATTTTTCCTTCATTTACTCCACCGATGTCGTGTTTTATATACATCCGATGAAAAATAGGTGCTCCCCCTCAGTGACTCGATTTTGCCTCGACTGGGGGGGGGGGGGGGGGGGGGGCGGCTTCACTGGGGAGGGAGGCAGCCCCCTTCGCAATTAACATGTTAGAGGAGGCCCTGGCGCTTTGCGCGGTCTCGTCGGACCTTTTCGGGGCGCGCAGCGCGCCGAAAATGGCCCCCTGGCCTCCAGGGGGGGGGGGGGGGGGGGGGAGGGAGGGAGGGAGGGAGGGAGGGAGGGCGCGCCCTCCCTCCCCTTAGCTACGTGCCTGCGGCGCGGAGTGCTGGGCATTGCGTAGTGCTAACATTTACACTGGTATCAGCCGCTATTCACAGTTTGCATGCTTTAGTTTCGATCATATTGAGTGGAAACATCAATATTTATCGAATGAGACTAAAACGGTGCTCCAATGGCCTGTGGAGCACCAGCAATGACCAAAGTGGTATAGCTTCACGATTGTAGTGAACGGTATGCGATATAATGCTAAGCGCCATGGAAGAAGGAGGTTTGAATTGTTCCACCTTAGGTATTGTTTTCTGGACTAGCTCCTTCACTTTCAACCAATTTTAAATGTGAAGGAGTCTGCCTGATTAAAATGGAACGTTGCGTCATAAAATTCCGAAACAAGACATTAAAATATTTAGATGATCATAATTCTATTCTGCATAGCTTTGACCCGAATATAAGTCATTCAGCCCACGGCATGAAAAGAACCGGGCTAATTTAGCCTTGTCATGGCTGTTTGAGAGCAAATTTAGTTGATGCCTCTCAATAAGCTCGCAAAATCTAGGCATTTGTGTCCTCACTATGCCACACAGTGTACAAGTCTCTGATAGTAGGTGGTAGGTATCACTAACTCAGAAGCGGATGCATCTGAGACGTACCATTATTTTTCAATAAACTCAATTTGTTTAAGAGACTACAAAGAATCAAGGGAACTAAAGCCATTCCAATATTTCAATGGACCATCATACCAGCCACAGTGCCCTGATCTCCGACGTCTCGTCACACCCTGTACCCAACCTTCTCTGACCGCCCTCCAACTTGGCGTCACACCCTTCCCTGACGACCTCCTCTCGTTTCAGACGGCGATGGCGAAGGGCGGCAGCGGCTCGTCCGCGCCCGCTGGCGGTGCTGCCACCTTCCGGCTGGTAGAGGGCGCTTCGATGACGCTGCCCGACGGCTGCACGGCTACGGTTCGCCAGGGGGCGCTGGAGCTCTCCGACGGCCAGCGGCTGCCGCTGCCGGAGGCTGGGGGGAGCGTCACCATCGAGCGGAGGGTGGTGCGTCCCGACGGTCGCATCGCTCTGGTGCGCCATACCATCCGTGTGGGAGAGCCCGCTGATACGAAGCCGGCTGAGGTACCGGTGGAGGTACCGGCAGAGGTACCGGAAGATGTTCCTCATGAAGCACCAACTGAGGTACCGGTCGAGATGGCTGACAAGGCGCCAGCTGAGGTACCAGCAGACGTACCAGCTGTGGAACTATCTGAGGTACCAGCAGAGGTACTGGTAAAGGTACCGGCAGAGGTACCAGCAGAGGTACCAGCTGAGGTAGCAGCCGAGGTACCAGCTGAAGTACCAGCCGAGGTAGCACCTGAGGTAGCACCTGAGGTAACACCTGATATACCAGCTAAGGTACTAGCTGCGGTACCGCCTGTGGTACCAGCAGAGGTACCAGATGAGGTACCGGATGAGGTCCCGGATGAGGTACCGGATGAGGTACCGTCGGAGTTACCGACAGAGGTATTAACTGAGGTACCAGCAGAGGTACCAGCAGAGGTACCAGCAGAGGTACCAGCAGAGGTACCAGCAGAGGTACCAGCTGAGGTACCAGCAGAGATACCGGCTGAGGTACCAGCCGATGTATCGACAGAGGTACCAGCTGAGGTACCAGCTGAGGTACCAGCTGAGGTACCAGCTGAGGTACCAGCCGAGGTACCAGCTGAAGAACCAACGGAAGTGAAATCAGAAGTACCAGCCGAGGCACCAGCTGAGGTACCGACGGAGGTAGCAGCGGAAGTGATAGTTGAGAAACCGGCTGAGATAAGTGTCGAAGTGACTGACAACGCATCGACGAAAGAACCAGCTGATGTACCAGCTGATAATGTCCTCCACCCTCCGGACGTGGCTGCGGTTGGGGAAAAGGCACCTCTCGTCTCGGCCTCATTTGGCACTCCACTTCTCAGCTCAACTCCTGAAGACAGCGACGGATCCAGCTCAGGGTCACTGTCGGATGACCCACAGACCCTCACCTCAGCTCCTGAGGGGAAGGGTTCTGGCGACTCAAGCTGTGGAAACATCCAGCCCAGTGACACACCAACACCTGCTGTACAGCCGTCGACCTCAGCACCAGAGTTCTCGCTGTCGCAAAGGTCAACCACGGGAGGCAGTCCCAGTCCAGTAACCGAGGACAGCGAACCTTCACTGGAGAACTCTTCAGTGAAGTTCATCGCCGGTGGTCAACCGTACTGTGAATGGACCGAGAGAGAGTCAACTGAGATCCTCAACAAGCAGAACATTGCTGCTGAGCCGGCTGCAACAGAAACCGTTCAGAATGCTCCACGAAATGGAGACAGCGAAAGCAGAAATCTAGTCGAGGAGGAGGAGGAAGAAGAAGAGCCCGTCGTGAAGAGCCACCTTTCACATCATGATAGCTTCCGACTCCCGATATCTGTGCCGCGTCTTCGGAAGCGCAGTGACGGCGAGATCGTTCAAACAGACACGCACAGTCCCTGCAGCCGAAAGGCTGCCGCCGCACATCTGAATGACCCTCAAAAGAAACATAAAGAAGACGAAGAAATGCGTACCAAACTGAACTCCATCCTACACACGCTGGGATACGGTGTTCCGGATAACGATGGTGATGGTGCTAAAGAACAAAGCTCAAAGGGTCCTGGTAAAATTGAAGTAGTGAGACCTCAACTACCAGAGCCTCCGAATCAGGTCATCGGGGAGGGTCCGGAAGAGCCGGAACCAGTATCGGTGCCGAAGGTCATCAGCTACTTCGAGTCCATCACGCCTCAGAGGGTGGAGAGCCCGGTCGAGAGGCGGAAGTGGCGCAGTAGCGACCGCTCGCCGTCGGCTCTGCGTTCTCCAAGGTGCGCGACGTCCCCTGAGCCGCCTCGTGATCTCGGGCAGCCACAGGTCAAGCAGTCGCCGTCGCCGCGCAGGGTCAACTTTGCCGACTCGGCCCAAAGGGTCTTCATCAGCAGCACATCGGAACCAGATGAAATGGAGAACATTCCCATCCCTCTACCAGAGGAGTCTAGCTTTTCGAGCCCGGAATTTGTTCAAACATGTTTGAAGGAAGTCGAGGCCGTCATAACCACCCAACCAACCAGGCTAACGACGATTCTTGTTCAGAACTCCCCTGACAAAAACACCGAAGATTCAAAAGCTGCTGACGAGACTCCGGGAGCTTCAACGGCGGCTGGAGACTCTTCTCAGAAACCTGAAAGTTCTGAAGCGCCGCAAGCTGATCCGTTGTCTTCCAGCAATCTCGAAACCGAAGAGACCCCACAACAAGCGCCATCGAACGATGCTGTCACCCCACACCGCACAGAACCATCTGACCTCGAGCACGACAGACCAGATGCAGTCACACAAAGCCAACTCAGCACAAATGAAGCAGCGCCAGAACCAGAAGACGCCCCAGACTCCTCCGAAACGACGCCACTGATAACTTCTTCCACTTCCGAGGAACTCAACCAAGTCCCAGCAACTGAGGATAGCGCAAACGGCACTGTCGCTCCGATCCAAGCGGAGCCCTTGCCTCGTCCCTCATCGGTGATCATCCAGGGAGACCTTCCTCTCAGCGACTTCCTAACTTCACGGACGGTGGACCCGACTGAGTTGCCGGACGGGGAAGACCCGGTGCTGCTGACGGGGGACAGGGTGGAGGAGGCCGCCGGAGCGGGGCCCAGTGACCCGTTCCTCCCGGGCGAGTCGGTGCAACAGCGCAGCGCCGCCGCCAAGCCTGCCACATGGTTCGAGGACTGCGTGGAGTTCTGCTGTTGCTGCTGGGTGCCCTGAGCCTATTGTGCGTCCCTGAGCCTGCTGGCACAAGAGCCTACTGTGCGTCCCGAACCTGCTGGCACCAGAGCTTGCTGGGCGCCATGGGCCTGCTGTGCGTCCCTGAGCCTGCTGGCACCAGAGCCTGCTGGGCGCTCTGGGCCTGCCGGGCGTCCTGAGCCTGCTAGCACCTGAGCCTGTTGTGCGTCCCGGGCCTGCTGGCACCAGAGCCTGCTGGGCGCCCTGGGCCTGCCGGGCGCCCTGAGCCTGCTGGCACCAGAAACTGCTGTGCGTCCCGGGCCTGCTGGAACCAGAGCCTGCTGGGCGTCCCTGAGCCTGCTGGCACAAGATCCTGCTGGGCGCCCTGATCCTGCTGGCACCAGAGTCTGCTGTGCGTCCCGGGCCTGCTGGCACCAGAGCCTGCTGGGTGCCCTGGGCCTACTTGGCGCCCTAAGCTAGATGGGCGCCCACCGAACCCCAGAGCCTGCTGTGTGTCCCGAATCTTCTGGGCGCTCTAAGTCTGGTGGACGCCCTGGGCAAACTGAGTGCCCTGAACTAGATGGGTACCCTGAGTCTGATGTGGGCCCTGAGCTTGATGGGCGCCCTGGGTCTGCCGGGCGCCCTGAGTCTGCTGTGCGCCCTGAGCTTGCTGGGCGCCCTGAGCCTGCCGGGCGCCCTGAGTGATGTGCGCCCTGATTCTGGTGAGCACTGGGCGCCCTGGTCCGGCTGGACAGACTGGACTCTGGACGCGGAAGTGTCGTAGACAGACTGTCCACGAGGCTCGCTGTAGTAGATGGTGCTATAGACGTAGGTGGTGCTGAAGATGTCGATGCTTTCGATGTGTTTGGGACGCAGAGTATGTGAACCGAACCAAGCGAGGGGATAGAATCTCGTAGTGTGGGTAGACAAATGGTGCGAGCGGGCATGGGTGTTGGTGCTGCAAACGGTGTGAGTTTAACGCGTTAGATATAGCAGTAGTTGGGGAAAATGTGAGACATCGATTAGGTTACAATGTGCTCATCGTGGCTCGAGAAGCGAGGTGTTTGCTTATCATGAACAGCCAGTCAGAAACAGAACAGTCTCTCTGATTGCGACCAATCATGATAGCTGATGTGTCAGAGGTAAAAATACTCGATAATTATGCAAAATTTGGAGATATGCTCGAATCGATCGGTGATTTATTTGAAAGATGTGGGTTATGATTTGTTTGGATGCTAACCAGGTATTACACTAGAATGTGTGCACTGTATGCAGGCATTTTAGGATGGTTCGAACTGTCAGTAGCGCGAAATAACGACAGGCGGCCGCAATCATGATTTACATGCATGCTCATGCAGTACAAGAGGTACGACATCGGTGAGAAGGCTGCTTGTGATGAGCTTAAACTGGCGTTTCTGCTGTGATGAGAGTAATCATGTTAAACGTGTGTGTTCACACGAACTATTTTGTGTAAGTATTGTACACGTTCTGTCACTGGTGTTGAAAATATAGAGATATTTGTTGAAGGATTGCGCTGCGATCGAACAATAGGTAGGCATAACCCAAGGTATACAAGTATATACTGTGACACCTTTTCTCACCTTATGAATGGTTTCCTCATAGGACATCCCTCGTGAATTTATATACTGAAATGTGTCATTTACTTATACATGTATTTACTTATAAATTTAATTACTAAATTTATATACTTCTACGGCCTTGACTAAAATGTACGCCCCCCCCCCCGCAGTTGCTATGGTACACACTAAGGTCCGGCTTCTTTCTCCTCTAGCGTATGTTTGACGGCGAATTAAGAAACGACCGTATATGCATTGAAACCGCATTACTGAGAGCTTCAAATTGATATAGAAAGCCTGTTTACATTGCATAAAAAGACTCAATTCCTAGGTAATTTCCTAGGAATTGAGACTTTTTAGCTTTTCTAATGAAATTTCCCTAGCCTCAAAAGATTAGTTAAACCTGTTTTTTTAAAAAAAACTGTTTGAGCACGATAATATGCAAAGGTACTCTTCCATATGCTATGTTCAATCTGTTTTGGCCTACTCGCAAGTTGCATGGATTTGTTACATGTTATTCAATTACTTTTGGGAAAACTATGTTAATGGATGGATGGATGGGTGTTCGTTGTTTCATGCTTATATTTCTCCAGAATATGCCTGAATGTCTCAATTCCTAGGAATAATCTGGTAGCTTATCAGCCTTGTCGGCCTCAAGAGCTGCCAAATCTTTGGAGGGTGGATGTTGCGCCAATTCTGATTGGCCGGCGTATACAGCTTGACCAATTACAAGCGATCTGTTTTCAGCCGCCCCGACAGGTGGCGCTCCCGCTAACAATTTCCCCTGAATAGCTGGCGCTAGTGTCGTTTTCACTGTCTATACCACGCTGTTATTTATGATTGATAAAGGGAAATAATGACCTTTTGATTTTGCTAGCAACAATTTCTTAGGCTACCGTTATGGTTTTAAAATTATTTTATTTAAATTTAAGAATTAAATAAAATAATTCCCAAATTCAAAGTTGTAAGTTTGGAAAAAATACAAAACAAGTCCCTTGTGTACTTCATGAAGGTCATTGACAAATTCGTCCTTCCCTACCATTGTTTACATCGAGTGCGGCATTTTTGGAGGCTCTGTGACGTTTTCGATCAAACTGAGCGCTGCTCGGACACACGCTAGTAGCGCTAGTAGCGCTTTCGTTCTGCATGGCAACCAGGCGGCAGCCAATCAAAAGCCAGAACGTATTCCCTTTCTGGCTTTTGATTGGCTCACGCCTGGTTTCCATGGAGAACGAAAGCGCTACTAGCGCTACTAGCGTGCGTTCGAGCAGCGCTCTGATCCGTGAAGCAATCCGTGAAGCATCCGTGATGCATGACTGACTATCAGTATAAGTCATGAATAACAACAACATGCAAACTATACCAACTCGACTGAAATAAGGGCGGAATGAATTGAACCCAAGGCAAGCTAGTATTCGCAAAGCACTCGGCACTGCGCCACAATAGCAAAAGGTAAGGGAAATGCATATTGGATACAATATTATTACGTTACAAGTTTCTGAAGTGTCAACTACTATGAAATAGTGATAAAATACCTTTAATAAGGATTACCAAGAAAATTCAAACTTAAAACAATAATTTAAATAAGTCTTTAATTAGCTTTCAACTCAAAATCAGATATATTTTGCAATGCTACACAAGAATGGCACCAGTGACGTCATTAACAAAGCCTGCTACGGGACTTGGGTATACTAATCAGGAACAACTCGCCACAATGGTTAAGTGCGCCGAGAAGCATGACAATGACTTTGTAAACAAATCGCCGACGCTAAATAGGTCGCCGTCGATGTGCATCGATGAGCTTCCGATTTAATTGCCAGTTTTGTGTTATTGTTTGTTAGTTTTTTGGGGAAAAGTTATTATTTTTCATGATAATATAAAGCATAGTGTTATATACAGCCACATACAAATTATACAATACTCCTAATGTTGAAAACAAATGAATCGAATTTCAAAAATTGAGGGTCGCAACCACTAACTATGCCGCCATTGATGTGCATCGATGAGCTTCCGATTTTATTGCCACTTTTCCAATCGCGGTTAGTTTTAGAAGATCGCCGGGCATATAATCACAACAAGCAGAACGCACAATATATTTTCCACTCCATTGCGTGAAAAAACAATACGGGAAAAGCCCGCAGTTTGATGAGGACCAAAAGTACTTGCAAGTACCGGTCGTTAAAAGTGTGGAACGCTTATCAACTTTAACTTGAAATATCTTTCGGTAGGAAAGTTTTCATGCAAAATGTGATGAATTTACAATATATTTTGGTCTCGTCTGGCGATTTCAAGTGGTAACTCCATTTTTGTGGAAAAATTGCATTATTTCCCTTTAAATGTTAGTTTGATCTAAATAAATTATTAGATTGATTAGATTGGAAACACAAATTCAAAGTTATTAAATGATTGGAATGCTTTTATTTGTGAGTTATAATGACCATGTTCCAATGATGTATAACTAACGGTAGTTTGTGTGCGTTTACTGATCTCGTGTTTAATAGTATTTTGTTCTCAAATTTTACGTGTTAATATAGCGGCACCATAGAAAAAAGGCGATTTTTCGTATTAGTGCCTCGAGATCATTGCGCAACATTCAACTAGGAAAACATTTTCATAGGAATACTTTCCTAGGAATGTATTTTTATGCTATGTAAACAGGCTTATTGACGCATTGGCTCACCTTATCCATTGGCTGCTTATAAGCAAAACACATTTTTTAGCGCTTTGCGGTGGTAAAAACGGCAAGAACCCTTTGCGGTGGCCAATGGATAAGGTGAGCCAATGCGTCAATATATCAATTTGAAGCTCTCAGTAATGCGGTTTGTATGCATATATGGTCGTTTCTTAGTTGGCCGCCAAACATACGCTAGAGGAGAAAATAAGCCGGACCTTAGTGTGTACCATAGCAACTGCGGGTGCCTGTACATTTGATACAGTGCTCGTAAAGGCGGCCGCACACTGCGCATTCGGCGGCCGAAATCACTGCGAAATTCCACCTCGGAAAATCGCGGCGATACCGCGGAATATCGTCCTTGTTCCGGCGGATTCGGCGCTGTCTGCTCGCGAGATTCCGGCCCGCCGACCTACAGCATGTCGCAACCTGTGCCTACGGCCTGTCCCAAGGTAACTTAACCAGTAAGGCGCCGTAGTTGGCGATAAACGAGCGAGCACGAAGGAAATGCATGGGGAATTTCAACTCGATCGGGCAAGTAGTTTCTGAGATACAAAAAAGGGTGCGCACTTGCGCACGTGCAGAGGCACCCACCTTTGCCTTATGGGAAAGTGGGGACTGAGAGGTCCCTAACCACATACCAAATTTGAACACAATCGGCTCAGGCGTTCCAGAGATATAGCATAGGGGTGTGCACGTGCGCACGTGCAAAGCCACCCCACCACTGACTTGTGGAAAGGCGGCGGCTGAGAGGTCCCTAACCACGCACCAAATTCGAACACAATCGGCTCAGTCGTTCCTGAGATACAAAATAGGGGTGTGCACGTGCGCACGTGCAGACACCCACCCCCCGACTTGTGGGAAACTGGCGGATGAGAGGTCCCTAACCACACACCAAATTTGAACACAATCGGCTTAGCCGTTCCTGAGATATAGAAAATGGATGTGCACGTGCGCACGTGCAGTCACCCCACCCCTGAGTTGTGTTAATGTGGCGGCTGAGGGGTATCTAATCACACACGAAATTTTCACGTAATCTGCCCAGCCGTTGCGGAGTTATTGCGAGAAAATACTTTTCAACACCCCTCACGCGGCACGCGCCACGCGCAGTGGTAGTCACCCACATGAATCGGCACTGGTCTCAAACAGGGTAGATTAGATGGGGCTCCTCAGTAAAGAAGTCCGCTTGTCAATCGGACGTGCGGTTGCAGAGATATGAGCTTCTCAATAGCGTCGCCACGGGTCGGGTCGGGTCGGGCCGGGCCGGGCCGGGCCGGACCGGGCCGCTCATAATCAGATTTTTCCCATACACCACGGAAAGACGAGCGAACGCTTCGCGCTCGCTCTCGCTCGTAATGATGGCCATTTTTCGACGAAGATGTAAGTTTAGAACCACACAATTTTTACATAACCAGTAAGGCGCCGTAGTCGGCGATGAACGAGCGAGCGCGCAGGAAATGTATGGTGAATTTCAACTCGATAGGGCAAGTAGTTTCTGAGATACAAAAAAGGTGCGGACGTGCAGAGGCACCCCACACATGACTTGTGGGTAGGCGGCGGCGGAGGGGTCCCTAACCACACACCAAATTTGAACACAATCGGCTCAGCCGTTCCTGAGATATAGAATAGGGGTGTGCACATGCGCACGTGCAGAGGCACTCCATATAAAATAGGGGTGTACACGTGCGCATAAAATAGGGGTGTGCACGTGCACACGTGCAGAGGCATCCCACCCCTGACTTGTGGAAAATTGGTGGCTGAGGGTCCCTAACCACATACCAAATTTGCACACAATCGGCTCAGCCTTTCAATACCCACTTTTCACTTTTCAATACCCCTCACGCGGCACGCGCCACGCGCAGTGGTAATCACCCACATGAGTCGGCACCGGTCTGAAACAGGGTAAGTTGGATAGGGCTGCTCAGCAAAGAAGTCAGCTTGTCAATCGGACGTGTGATTGCAGAGATATGAGCTTCTCAAAAGCGTCACCATGGGCCGGGCCGGGCCGGGCCGCTCATATTCAGATTTTCCCCATATACCACGGAAAGACGAGCGAGCGCTTAATACATTTCACAGCGGCAAGAGCATGCTGTGCAAGATTTGTACCTCTATCTTGCATAGATTCGGCACTGTTAGCCTGATCAATTTTATTGTCCGCGGTTCCGCGGCGTTCAGTCGCGGAAAAAAGCTCGTTCGAATTAGCTTTTTTACGCCGGTCCACAGATGGCCGGCCGACGACATTCGTCCGCGATTTTTGACGTTTCGGCTGACGCGAAGGCGGAAAGTCACTAAAGATGCGCGGAAAGTCGCAGCGATATTGCGACCTCCGCGCGACGAATGGCCTAGTGTACGGCTACCTTAAGGCTAAATAGTGATCGTTTGCAAACCACACATGCTTGTCTTTATTTAACAAAGGTCATATAGGTTCTCGTGGATTATTTGAGTTTTTTTTTTGCATGATAGTTGCCTCCATAAATTTTGGAACTTTATCTCGCTAGGATTTACCTAAACAGGTCGCTTATTGCGGGACCACGGCGGGATTGACTCTCGACTCCACTGATAAATGTAACGTCTCACACAACACGGGAATGCAAACGTGTCGAGAAGTTATGAAGTTTTGTATTATGCCAGGTAATAAGATACGCGAAACAACGCATGCTTGCGGTTGTAATGTTGCTTAGATCGAGAGTTATCGACGAATCCATTTTCGGAGGGTAGATTTGGTCATTTAGGTTAACAACATGGGGGTAGGGGGGGGGGGGGTAGATTTGGTCGTTTAGGGTAGTTTGCAAACGGAAACCTTAATAACTTCTTAAGTTTTTAATTGATTTCAAAACTGGTTAGTGCACTTGCTTTGCCGTCAATTTCTCTTCCTTAAAAAAAACAGAAAGGATATTATTATAAATAAAGAGTTTCAACTTTAGAGCAAGTTGAAAATCCGGGGTAGAGAAGAATCGTAGTGTATTACAGGATACTTGAGATTAAGTCACCTAATTCTTAAAACGTAGTTCTGAGCTTTTAACAAAAGTAAGGCTACGTAATTTGGATTCAACCTATCCCATAATGGACCCGGTATCTTTTTCAGGGACCAAACCTAGCTTTTGTCCAGGTTAGATTGCAATACGTACCAAAATTTCCTAACTGCGAACATGCCCCGACATTTTTGGTCATAAAAGCTTAAATTGAAAGAATTTCGGTATTTTCTCAATTAGGAATACATTCACAAATGTACAAGCAAGGCGTCCCTGGTCCGGTAAAATATCGTACAATGAATACTTAAGGATTTAAAACCTTCCACACAGGCGACCAAATCTAACCCAAAAGGGTATAAATTTGGTCGGTTAGGTTTAGTAGAAGATACTTTCTCAGTTGTGCTTAAAGTGGGCCGATCCTGGCTGTAGTGCAATGCCAGGCCAACCCGCGGCAGGGCAGGAGCAAGCTCCAGAAACCCCGCCAAAGTCCAAAAATCAGTTTAATATTCTGGTCCCCGTGTAGGGGACGTATCAGATATTAAGCTGATAAGAACAGATACTACACTTTGATCTTAGCCAAAAGGCCGAGAAGCGATACTTAAGCACGACAAATTTTCGACTTTAAGCACTCAAAGGGAGCCAGAGCATCGTAGGTACAGCCCACGGTCAGCTTTCTTAGGTAGCCGTCACTGGACTATCTCACAAAGACCGCACAACAGCTGTACCACCATTCGATCAAACGCGTCTCCCTACGTATTCCAAATATATTTTCGCAAAAAAATATATGCAAATTTTGCCAAATATCGGAACTATTCTGTCCTCGGGGAGGCGGTGCGGACGCGGCCGGCCGGGGTCGGCGGTGAGGCCGGGGCCGGCGGCTCGCCTCTACTGCTGCCGGCTGAGAGAGGGTACCATTCAGTCTCCCGGCCGCCTGGTACCCTGGCCTCTGACATGACGCGGTTCAAAGTCACACTGTACACACCACCGTCCTTCCAGCTACCCCATCAGGTGTCGGCATTTTGCCTCCCAGTCTCCGCGCCGTCGCTATCGACGTCCAAAGTCCAGCCTCGTCTCGATCGACAGCCCCACCGTAAAGCGGTGTACCAGGCCCGGTGGAGCCTCGCCTGAGCCTCAATAGATGCCAGCACTATCGGCCACCGCCGGCGATCCGACCGTTGGCCCGACTCTCCTATCTACCAGCCCCGCACCCTCTGACGTCACAGCCGGCTGGCGCCGCCGCGGCCACTCAGTCGGGGGCCAGCTGCCGCCAGGGCCGTATATAACCAGTAAGGCGCCTCAGTCGGCGATGAACGAGCGAGCGCGAAGTAAATGTATGGTGAATTTCAACTCGATAGGGCAAGTAGTTTCTGAGAAAAAAAAAAGTGCGCACGTGCGCACGTGCAGAGGCACCCCACACATGACTTGTGGGTAGGCGGCAGCGGAGGGGTCTCTAACCACACACCAAATTTGAACACAATCGGCTCATCCGTTCCTGAGATATAGAACAGGGGTGTGCACGTGCGCACATGCGGAAGCACTCCATTCCTGACTTGTGGGAAACTGGCGGTTGAGAGGTACCTAACCACCCACCAAATTTGAACACAATCGGCTCAGCCATTCCTGAGATATAGAATAGGGGTGAGCACGTGCGCACGCGCAGAGGCACCCCACCCCTGACTTGTGGAAAGGCAACGGCTGAGAGGTCCCTAACCACACACCAAATTTACAGCCCCCCCCCCCTCCGTCTACCAGCCGACGTATGCCAGGTGTTGCCTCGACGGCGGCCATGCAGTCTCCCCCCCCCCCCCCCCCCCCCTCCTCCGTCTACCAGCCGACGTATGCCAGTATGAGTGTCCCCCGAACAGATGCGGTGTATATAGGGAGACTGAACAGATGCGGTGTACATAGGGAGACTGCAGACAGATGCGGTGTATATAGGAAGACTGAACAGATGCGGTGTATATCGGGGAGACTGCAGACAGATGCGGTGTATATCGGGGAGACTGCAGTCAGATGCGGTGTATATAGGGAGACTGCAGACAGATGCGGTGTATATAGGGATACTGAACAGATGCGGTGTATATAGGGAAACTGCAGACAGATGCGGTGTATATAGGGAGACTGAACAGATGCGGTGTATATAGGGAGACTGCAGACAGATGCGGTGTATATAGGGAGACTGAACAGATGCGGTGTATATAGGGAGACTGTGGTCAGATGCGGTGTATATAGGGAGACTGAACAGATGCGTTGTATATAGGGAGACTGCAGACAGATGTGGTGTATATAGGGAGACTGAACAGATGCGGTGTATATAGGGAGACTGAACAGATGCGGTGTATATCGGGAGACTGAACAGATGCGGTGTATATGGGGAGACTGAACAGATGCGGTGTATATAGGGGGGACTGCAGACAGATGCGGTGTAGATAGGGAGACTGAACAGATGCGGTGTATATAGGGAGACTGAACAGATGCGGTGTATATAGGGAGACTGAACAGATGCGGTGTATATAGGGAGACTGAACAGATGCGGTGTATATAGGGAGACTGAACAGATCCGGTGTATATCGGGGAGACTGCGGACGGATGCGGTGTATATCGGGGAGACTGCAGACAGATGCGGTGTTTATAGGGAGACTGAACAGATGCGGTGTATATAGGGAGACTGAACAGATCCGGTGTATATCGGGGAGAGTGCAGACAGATGCGGTGTATATAGGGAGACTGAACAGATGCGGTGTATATAGGGAGACTGAACCGATGCGGTGTATATAGGGAGACTGAACAGATGCGGTGTATATCAGGGAGACTGCAGACAGATGCGGTGTATATAGGGAGACTGTGGACAGATGCGGTGTATATATAGGGAGACTGTGGTCAGATGCAGTGTATATCAGGGAGACTGCAGACAAATGCGGTGTATATCGGGAGACTGAACAGATGCGGTGTATATCAGGGAGACAGCAGACATATGCGGTGTATAGGGGAGACTGCAGACAGATGCGGGGTATATAGGGAGACTGTGGTCAGATGCAGTGTATATCAGGGAGACTGCAGACAGATGCGGTGTATATAGGGAGACTGCAGTCAGATGCGGTGTATATAGGGAGACTGAACAGATGCGGTGTATATAGGGAGACTGAACAGATGCGGTGTATATAGGGGAGACTGCAGACAGATGCAGTGTATATCAGGGAGACTGCAGACAAATGCGGTGTATATAGGGAGACTGAACATATGCGGTGTATATCAGGGAGACAGCAGACATATGCGGTGTATAGGGGAGACTGCAGACAGATGCGGGGTATATAGGGAGACTGTGGTCATATGCAGTGTATATCAGGGAGACTGAACAGATGCGGTGTATATAGGGAGACTGAACAGATGCGGTGTATATAGGGGGGACTGCAGACAGATGCGGTGTAGATAGGGAGACTGAACAGATGCGGTGTATATAGGGAGACTGAACAGATGCGGTGTATATAGGGAGACTGAACAGATGCGGTGTATATAGGGAGACTGAACAGATCCGGTGTATATCGGGGAGACTGCGGACGGATGCGGTGTATATCGGGGAGACTGCAGACAGATGCGGTGTATATAGGGAGACTGAACAGATGCGGTGTATATAGGGAGACTGAACAGATCCGGTGTATATCGGGGAGACTGCAGACAGATGCGGTGTATATAGGGAGACTGAACAGATGCGGTGTATATAGGGAGACTGAACCGATGCGGTGTATATAGGGAGACTGAACAGATGCGGTGTATATCAGGGAGACTGCAGACAGATGAGGTGTATATAGGGAGACTGTGGACAGATGCGGTGTATATAGGGAGACTGTGGTCAGATGCAGTGTATATCAGGGAGACTGCAGACAAATGCGGTGTATATCGGGAGACTGAACAGATGCGGTGTACATCAGGGAGACAGCAGACATATGCGGTGTATAGGGGAGACTGCAGACAGATGCGGGGTATATAGGGAGACTGTGGTCAGATGCAGTGTATATCAGGGAGACTGCAGACAGATGCGGTGTATATAGGGAGACTGCAGTCAGATGCGGTGTATATAGGGAGACTGAACAGATGCGGTGTATATAGGGAGACTGAACAGATGCGGTGTATATAGGGGAGACTGCAGACAGATGCAGTGTATATCAGGGAGACTGCAGACAAATGCGGTGTATATAGGGAGACTGAACAGATGCGGTGTATATCAGGGAGACAGCAGACATATGCGGTGTATAGGGGAGACTGCAGACAGATGCGGGGTATATAGGGAGACTGTGGTCAGATGCAGTGTATATCAGGGAGACTGAACAGATGCGGTGTATATAGGGAGACTGAACAGATGCGGTGTATATAGGGGGGACTGCAGACAGATGCGGTGTAGATAGGGAGACTGAAAAGATGCGGTGTATATAGGGAGACTGAACAGATGCGGTGTATATAGGGAGACTGAACAGATCCGGTGTATATCGGGGAGACTGCAGACAGATGCGGTGTATATAGGGAGACTGAACAGATGCGGTGTATACAGGGAGACTGAACCGATGCGGTGTATATAGGGAGACTGAACAGATGCGGTGTATATCAGGGAGACTGCAGACAGATGCGGTGTATATATGGAGACTGTGGACAGATGCGGTGTATATAGGGAGACTGTGGTCAGATGCAGTGTATATCAGGGAGACTGCAGACAAATGCGGTGTATATCGGGAGACTGAACAGATGCGGTGTATATCAGGGAGACAGCAGACATATGCGGTGTATAGGGGAGACTGCAGACAGATGCGGGGTATATAGGGAGACTGTGGTCAGATGCAGTGTATATCAGGGAGACTGCAGACAGATGCGGTGTATATAGGGAGACTGCAGTCAGATGCGGTGTATATAGGGAGACTGAACAGATGCGGTGTATATAGGGAGACTGAACAGATGCGGTGTATATAGGGGAGACTGCAGACAGATGCAGTGTATGTCAGGGAGACTGCAGACAAATGCGGTGTATATAGGGAAACTGAACAGATGCGGTGTATATCAGGGAGACAGCAGACATATGCGGTGTATAGGGGAGACTGCAGACAGATGCGGGGTATATAGGGAGACTGTGGTCAGATGCAGTGTATATCAGGGAGACTGCAGACAGATGCGGTGTATATAGGGAGACTGCAGACAGATGCGGTGTATATAGGGAGACTGAACAGATGCGGTGTATATAGGGAGACTGAACAGATGCGGTGTATATAGGGGAGACTGCAGACAGATGCGGTGTATATCGGGGAGACTGCAGACAGATGCGGTGTATATAGGGAGACTGAACAGATGCGGTGTATATAGGGGAGACTGCAGACAGATGCGGTGTATATCGGGGAGACTGCAGACAGATGCGTTGTATATAGGGAGACTGAACAGATGCGGTGTGTATCGGGGAGACTGAACAGATGCGGTGTATATCGGGGAGACTGCAGACAGATGCGGTGTATATAGAGAGACTGTGGTCAGATGCGGTGTATATAGGGGAGACTGAACAGATGCGGTGTATATAGGGGAGACTGAACAGATGCGGTGTATATAGGGGAGACTGCAGACAGATGCGGTGTATATAGGGAGACTGAACAGATGCGGTGTATATAGGGAGACTGAACAGATGCGGTGTATATAGGGGAGACTGCAGACAGATGCGGTGTATATCGGGAGACTGAACAGATGCGGTGTATATAGGGGAGACTGAACAGATGCGGTGTATATAGGGGAGACTGAACAGATGCGGTGTATATAGGGGAGACTGAACAGATGCGGTGTATATAGGGAGACTGAACAGATGCGGTGTATATAGGGGAGACTGCAGACAGATGCGGTGTATATCGGGAGACTGAACAGATGCGGTGTATATAGGGGAGACTGAACAGATGCGGTGTATATAGGGGAGACTGAACAGATGCGGTGTATATCGGGAGACTGAACAGATGCGGTGTATATAGGGGAGACTGAACAGATGCGGTGTATATAGGGGAGACTGAACAAATGCGGTGTATATAGGGGAGACTGAACAGATGCGGTGTATATAGGGGAGACTGAACAGATGCGGTGTATATAGGGAGACTGAACAGATGCAGTGTATATCGGAAAGACTGTGGTCAGATGCTTTTTTGTCTCGAGTGATTGAATTTGAAGTTTGCATGTATCCCTTTCTTTCAATGATAGACAAAACAGCACACCTGATGCAATTCAACCAGCCTTGGTGACACTTAATCCGCCATTGACTAGGGAGGGGGGGGGCGTTTAACGTCCCTTGATTAATTTTTGTAATAGCTCAAAAACCAATAGCGCTATCAACGTGAAACTTCGGGTGCCTTTTTCTAAATCACATTTACGTCTTCTGTGTCAACATAAAGCAATTGTAACGAAAAATTTCGAGTTATATCGAATTTAGTGACGTCACTACACCCGTGTTTTACACCAAAATCAGCTAAAATGAAACAGACCGTACAAAAGCCACATTGGGAGCAAAATGCAATCCAAAAATGTCAAAAGATAGCAAATAGCAAGGACTACAACATGCTAATCACGGAATTTGGAAAACACGGAATTTGTTTTTCCCCCTAAAAATGGGGAAAAATTTGGGGGAAATGCCCACAAAATATAATTTGTCACAGCTATTAAAAAATCAGAATATATGTCAGAGAACCACATATTGAAAACTACCATACCAAATTTAAGAATGATATCATTTTTGAGAAATAAATGGCACCACTGTATGTTTTACACAAAACTGGTCTAGAAACATGCCTTTTATATTTATATTTATTAATTACAAATTTTGACCTTCGGTGACCTGGGCTGAACTTGACCTGAACTTGACATTAACTTCACGTAAATTATGTCAGGAGACAAAATGACTATCACTATCGAGTTATATGTGAAAAATAACTCATAAAACATGTGTTGCACGAATTTGTAGATATTTTGAGCATAGTGACCTTTTGTGACCTAACCTTGGCCTTGACCTTGGCCAAAAATCTCACTTTAGCTCATGCGGGATTTGTAACATACCTTTGGAAGCACTTTAGATGATCCTGTTTGTAATCGAAGGTTTTGGATGGAAGGTATGGCCCATAAACTCAAAAACGTCGATTTTGACCTTTGACCTGACCGTGACCTGCATTTGACCTCACTTCGAAATTTTTGAGTATACTTTAGATTTTTATCATTGAGAGCTTTCGATTGCCGCATTGTGCGTCTCGCTGCGATCATTGGTTCGGAAGATACTTCCTTAGGCAATGGCGTTCTGCTGAGATCCCAGTCAATGCCGGGTTAACCCGCGCTCCGCGGCGGGGGGGGGGGGGGGGGGGGGGGGGGTGCGGGGGGAGGAAATCCGCCCACCCCTAATGTTTGTCGAGGATAGCGTAAAAACTGTGGCGCGCAGCGCTGCCTTTTTTGCATACCTGTTTGGAAATTAACTACCCACATTATGTGCAATTCTTGACCTCGGGTCATCTCAGGTCAGGTCCCCAGACCAGGATGGTGTTACCCCACCTCCAAAAAGTTTTCGGTCGTATTACAGCTACAGTTTTGGGCCGATCAGTTTCAAACTTGTAGGATTTCATAAGGTCATAGGTACCTACAATTTGTTCATCTCGGATTTCTGATATCGGTAACCTAAGGTCGGGTTAATTTCGTGACCTCTCCATTATAAGTCAATGGTGCAATATTAAAATGCTTGCTATTCCGATGATACGCATGATATCAGTCCAATTACTTCTGCATAATGTTACCATAGGCCATTATTGATGATCCAGGTGCAATTTTCGTTCAGTGACCCACCCCTTCAGGGTCAGCCGTGGTCATCTGAGGTCCCAACACTTTGTTGTCAATAACTCTAGACAGAATGAAGATAGAGTAATACAACCGGTACCAATGTGTTTGTCTCGTAGAGACACGTCTCCCAATGTGCATCATGACCTACTTGGATCACCGCTTGACCTTGACCTGAGGTCAAATGTATAAGCTGACCTACACTGATCAACATGACGTTTCGGCTGACGCGAAGGCGGAAAGTCACTAAAGATGCGCGGAAAGTCGCAGCGATATTGCGACCTCCGCGCGACGAATGGCCTAGTGTACGGCTACCTTAAGGCTAAATAGTGATCGTTTGCAAACCACACATGCTTGTCTTTATTTAACAAAGGTCATATAGGTTCTCGTGGATTATTTGTTGTTGTTTTTTGCATGATAGTTGCCCCCATAAATGTTGGAACTTTATCTCGCTAGGATTTACCTAAACAGGTCGCTTATTGCGGGACCACGGCGGGATTGACTCTCGACTCCACTGATAAATGTAACGTCTCACACAACACGGGAATGCAAACGTGTCGAGAAGTTATGAAGTTTTGTATTATGCCAGGTAATAAGATACGCGAAACAACGCATGCTTGCGGTTGTAATGTTGCTTAGATCGAGAGTTATCGACGAATCCATTTTCTGAGGGTAGATTTGGTCATTTAGGTTAACAACATGGGGGTAGGGGGGGGGGGGGTAGATTTGGTCGTTTAGGGTAGTTTGCAAACGGAAACCTTAATTACTTCTTAAGTTTTTAATTGATTTCAAAACTGGTTAGTGCACTTGCTTTGCCGTCAATTTCTCTTCCTTAAAAAAAAAAACAGAAAGGATATTATTATAAATAAAGAGTTTCAACTTTAGAGCAAGTTGAAAATCCGGGGTAGAGAAGAATCGTAGTGTATTACAGGATACTTGAGATTAAGTCACCTAATTCTTAAAACGTAGTTCTGAGCTTTTAACAAAAGTAAGGCTACGTAATTTGGATTCAACCTATCCCATAATGGACCCGGTATCTTTTTCAGGGGCCAAACCTAGCTTTTGTCTAGGTTAGATTGCAATACGTACCAAAATTTCCTAACTGCGAACATGCCCCGACATTTTGGGTCATAAAAGCTTAAATTGAAAGAATTTTGGTATTTTCTCAATTAGGAATACATTCACAAATGTACAAGCAAGGCGTCCCTGGTCCGGTAAAATATCGTACAATGAATACTTAAGGATTTAAAACCTTCCACACAGGCGACCAAATCTACCCCAAAAGGGTATAAATTTGGTCGGTTAGGTTTAGTAGAAGATACTTTCTCAGTTGTGCTTAAAGTGGGCCGATCCTGGCTGTAGTGCAATGCCAGGCCAACCCGCGGCAGGGCAGGAGCAAGCTCCAGAAACCCCGCCAAAGTCCAAAAATCAGTTTAATATTCTGGTCCCCATGTAGGGGACGTATCAGATATTAAGCTGATAAGAACAGATATTTATTTCAAAAAAGTACATGTTTCATACACTCTGAAAGCTAAAGAAGGGGTCAAAAGAAACATGGTAAAATAGGAAAGAAGCAATCGGCCACGTAGGGCCGTATGGGGCCCACTGCTGTGGGCCAACCATAACACGTGACGTGCCTCTGCACCGACAGGGCAGAATGACACTATAGAACAACATAACACTAACACATAATTTACAACAATTAGGCGCATATTTCGACAAAGGCAGCACACCGCGCAACGGCGCACACCGCGACGAGGACAACCTCGGTCCGCCCTAGCGACCACGCAGGGCCGGATTCACCGCGGGTGGGGCGGGGCGGGCAGCCCCGCCACGGGCGCCGCGGCCGCGGCGGCCACGACGAACGGGGACGGCCGGCGGCGACGGGCGGGCGGTCGGGGGAGGCGGCCCGGATCGGTCAGCGGGTCGCGCAGGGCCCCATCTTAGCAGGGAGGGGGCAGGGGCAACGCGGTCCCCCGGTCCTCGCTCGGGGAGGGGGGGGCTGAGGGCCCCGCAGAGCCCTTGGGCGCAACAGGACCGCCAGGACCGTAAGTAGGGGCGACGGCACCAGGGGCCGCCAGCCCCACGTCGCCAGAGGGAGGTGAGGGGCAGCGACAGCAGGGCTGTCAGGTCACATCCTCGGGGGAGGGGGAGGAGGGGGAGGGGCACCCGGTTAGTCCCCGCTGGGCTCCCTCGTCCGCACCCCCCGTGGGAGGGCGGGGGGGGAGGGGAGGGAAGGGAAGTCGCGGGCCGGTGGCTGACGCTCACCACGGCCCCGGTCACCCGACACACGCCGTTTCTGTGCCCATGGCTCACGGAGCCTACACGTACTGCCGCTGGCCCGTGACGTGTTCCACATACACGTCACGAGACCAACGCAGCGTGTCGCTCACCATGAGCCGGCGCATCAGCTTGGCGTAGTTACGGGCGACACGGAGCCGGCGCAGCGTCGCCTCGTTTCCGTGCCACCACGTCCCTAGCGGGCCAACGACCAGGGCAACGACGCTGGCCTCTTTGCCCGCGGCCCGCAGCTCCGCTACCAGGGGCGCGTACTTGCGCCCCTTCGCGTCGCTGGCAGCGCGCAGGGCTTGGGGGCCATTCTCGAAAGCCACCGTGACGTCCGCGAGTACGACGGTGGCGCCTCCGTCACGGGTCAGCACCAGGTCGGGGCGCAGCGTAGACGCGCTCCCCGGAACCTGGCGGTTCACCCGGACTTCGACGCCCACCCGCCGCACCGCAGCCGCCAGGCGGCTCAGGAGCGCGTCGTGTCGCCGCTGGTAGGCCACGCTGTGACGCTGCATGCAGTGGCACAGGACGTGCGGCAGCGTCTCACGCGCGTGCCCGCACCGCCGACAGCGCTCGTCCGCCGGCGCGGCGCCGTGGCGGGCTCCGTTAAGAGGCACCAGCCCCAGCCGCGCACGGTGGACAAACCGCCAGTCAGCGAAGCGGGTGAAGCTGCCACTATACATATAGTGGCTGCTCACGCGCTGGTCGGCGACAGCCCGCATCACTTTGCCCTGGTGGGGCTTGGCGTGCAGGCGGACGGCCACCGCACGGCGGACGGCCTCCCGCAGTTGGGCGGCCACCTTGTCGCGCGGCAGCTCGTCGTCGCCGACCATGAGACACAGGGCGCCATCCCGCGCCTGCCAGCGTACCGCGATCAGCTTGGCCAGCGCTTTGGTGGCGACCCGCACCCGGGAGAACCGGGTAGCGATGTCACCTCCATCGCGCATGGCTTCGCCGTTCAGGTAGCCGGCGACCTGCAGAGCGTCAGGGGGGGCACGTAGACGTCGGCGAACGCACTCCGTCAGCTGCGTCTCGGCGGTACCTCTCACCAGCATGTCCGAGGAGGTTAACAGCTGCCAGGTGGAAGCCACCAGCAGCACGTCCGCCTCCACGGCCAGCTCGGTGAGACCGACGCACCCCTGTGCCGTCCCCGCGTACAGGTAGTCGGCGCTGGCCCGCGAGGGGAGAGACAGGCTCCCCTTGACCCTCCAGCGGATCTCGGCGTCAAGACGCCGGAGTTCCGTCTTCGGGAGGAGACCCAGCCGAAGGCAGTGGGTCAGCCGTGGCATCACGCTGGAGCGCAAGGCGTCCAGCTTCTGCCACGGCGCCAACGCGCTGGCCAGCACCAACTTTGCTGCACGCCGGGTGTCCGCCAGTACGTCCAGCGGCGGGCATGAGAGTCGGGCGTGCCCCACCGGTCTCCCGAGGTACCGGTAGGACCCGCCCTCCTCCACGACCGGCAGCAGCTGACCGCACAGGCGGAGGGGGGGCAGAGGGGGGCCGATGGAGAGGATGCTCGACTTTCGCGGGTTAGGCGTCAGTCGGCACCATCCACAGGTCGCCTCGAGTGCCAGCAGAGCGGCGTCCAGGGATGGGGAGTCCCTACAGAGGATCGCGATGTCGTCAGCGAACGCGAGCGCCTCGACACCTTCGATGCTGTCCAGGGCACGGACCAACGGCTCCATGCCGAGGGTGAAGAGGATGCCGCTCAGGGGGCAACCCTGCCTCACACCTCGCACCACTGGTGCCGGGTCAGACGTGCCCTGCGCCGTGGTGAACACGGTCGTGGTGTCCTCATAGATCCCCTGAAGGATCAGCAGCACCTCGGGCTCAAGGCCCAGGTGCAGCAGCACCCCCCACAGGTAACTATGGGACAGGCTGCCGAATGCGTTCGTCAGGTCGACGAAGCAGACGTGCAGCTCGCCGCCGGCACGCCTCCGAGAGTCGGTCAGGGCGCTCTGGAGTCTGAAGTTGTGCTCCAGAACTCCGTCATAGCTGCGGAACCCCTTCTGTCCAGAGGACAGGAGGCTCTCCCCTTCCGACCAACGGGACAGCCGGTCGGCCCACAGGCCAGTGTATACTTTGGCGATCGTGCTGATGAGTGCGATCGGGCGCCAGCACGATGGATCGCTGATGTCGCCCCCCTTGTGGATCAGGACCGTGTTGCTCTGTCCCCATTCCGCGGGCACCCGTCTATGGCTCCTGCATACGTTGTACACAAGAGTCAAGAGGCGGGCGCCCGGGTCCAGAGCCCGCCACGCAACGTAGCGCAGGCCGTCAGGCCCAGGCGCCGTGTTGGAGGCGGAGCACAGGCGCCGCCACACCTCCTCCGCAGTGAAGGGGCGGGTGAGGCCGTCGCACTGACGAGCCTCCCCAAGCTCCGCAACACACGGGGGGTGGGCGTCCCAATCCACGGGGGGGTCGTCGCGGAGAGAGGGAGCGAAATGCTCTCGCACAATGTGCGGAGGCAGGGGACATCGCGGACTGTCCTCCGCCAACACCTCTCGCATCGCGCGGGGTCGGTTTGTGCGATACAATCGCTGGATGCGGCTAGCCTCAGCCGGGTCGTACGCCGGCGGCCGGTACTGCCGCCGCCGGTCAGGCGGGGGCGACTCGGCGCCAGCGCCGTCCTCGGCCGGGGCCGGCCGCGCCCCTGCGCCAGGCGGCCGCTGAGCGGGCGGCGGAGCAGGGCCCGCGACTGGGATGGGTTGGGGTTCGTGGTGAGGCCGCCCGGCGGCCACAGGAGCGCCGCCCGCCGTGGGGGGCGGACGGGCGCCGGGGGCGGCGGCGCGGCGCGCGGTCTGCTCGGCACGCCTGGCGTGGTAGGCGGTGTTGCGGTGGGCCGCGTCTGCCATCATCTCAGAGAGGATGGCAGCACATTCCCCCCACTCACGCCCCCCCGCCAGCGCAGCCTGCAGCCGGGGAAGGAACCTCTCCTGGAGCTCTGTGAGCTCGGGCTCCCGGGGAGGGGACCCACGCGGGGGGGCCCCCCCGTGCTCGCCACCCGCGGGCCGCGGGCGCGAGACAGCGCCCCGCCCCCGGCGGCCACGGCCGCCGCCGCGCCCGCCACGGCCGGGAACAGGCAATGGCGGTGGCGGCTCGGTCCGGGCCGGAGGGCGACCGCTGGTTCCGCAGAGGCCCTGGGCATCCGCGGGTCCCTGCGTCCGCGCGCCACCGAGGGGAGGGGCCCCCCCGCCCCCGCGGCGCCCGCCGCGTCCGCCCCGCGGGCGTCCGACCGGTGGCGCCACGGCAGCGGGCGGGGGAGCCAGGGGGGGTTGGCGGGGAAGGAGTCTGCCTAGTGCATGGCGGCCCACCCGGTCCGGCCGCCCTTGGCGACTCGGTCCGGGCGGGACCTCCTCCCTAATAGGGGTCTGCCGGCGGTCGGCTGATGGTGGGCTGCCACGGCGTCCGCCTCGAGGGTGGCCAGCCTGTGGCGCCCCCCCATCGAGGGGGAGGGGTGGGCCCGGGACGGGGTCGGGGTGGGGGCAGGGGGAGGCAGGAGGGCGGTGGTCACGGCGTCCGCCTCGAGGGCGGTCAGCTGGTGACGCCCCTCCAGCGAGGGGGAGGGGTGGGCCTGGGGCGGGGTCGGGGTGCCGGCCAGCAACACCCGGCGGGACCGGGTGGGGGCGGGGGAAAGCGGGAGGGCGGCGGTCACGGCGAGCGCCTCGAGGGCGGTCGACCAGTGGCGCTCCTCCAGCGAGGGGGAGGGGTGGGCCTGGGGCGGGGTCGGGGTGCCGGTCAGCAACACCCGGCGGGACCGGGTGGGGGCAGGGGGAGGCGGGAGGGTGGCGGCCACGGCGTCCGCCCCGAGGGGGGTCAGCCGGTGGCGCCTCCCCAGCAGAGGGGAGTGGTGGGCCTGGGGCGGGGTCGGGGTGCCGACCAGCACCACCCGGTTGGACCGGGTGGGGGCAGGGGGAGGCGGGAGGGCGGCGGCCACGGCGTCCGCCCCAAGGGGGGTCAGCCGGTGGCGCCTCCTCAGCGGGGGGAGGGGGGGGGCTGGGGTCGGGGTGTCGATCCGCAACACCCGGCGGGGCTGGGTGGGGGCGGGGGGAGACGAGGCCGCCTATGGCGCGGCGGCCCACCCGGCTCGGCCGCCCCCGGCGGTCCGGTCCGGGCGGGACCTCCTCCCTAGTAGGGGTCGGTGGGTGGTTAGTTTGCGGGCGGCGGCCGCAGCGCCCACCTCGAGGGCGGTCGGCCGGCGGCTTCCCTCCAGCAGGAGGGACAGGAAGGTCGGGTCCGGGTGCCACGTCGGCGGCGGCCGGCGGCGCTGGGAGGGGGAGGAGGGGGGTAGGGGGAACACTCGGTGGGGAGTCGGGTGCGTCGCTCCCCCGACGCCCCCGGCGACGGCGCCCCCCCGGTCGGGCACGGTGTCGCCTCTGACGGGCCGCCCGGCCGGTCGGGGAGGATGGGACCTCCGGACTGGTGGTGGTGTCGTCCGAAGTGACAGGAACGGGTCTCGAGGTCGGCGGGATAGGACGAGGTCCCACGGACGGGGGGGACACCGAAGAGTGGCCCGACAGTGAAGGGCGACGGAAAGGGAGGGCAGTCACCGCCCTCCAGAACCACGGCCCAGTCACGGGGCCCCCCGCAGGGGGGCTGGGAGATGGGGGGGGGAGAACCACCTCGTCAACCCCTCCCCCTCGTACCTCACTCCCCCCCAGGGGGGCCGGGGAGCGGGGAGGGGCGCTCTCTCCCAACACAGGGGGCGGGAGGGGAGGCACCGGCAGGGGGAGACACTCACCCGCGGGTCGGGACAGTTCCGGCGGCAACGGCGACGACAGCGACAGCGGCGGAGGTCGCGACGCCAGCGCCGGCGGCGGCCGCGACGGCGACCAGGGGACCGGCACGGACCCCATCGGCGGCCCCCGCAGCGGCGGTCCCGTCCACGGTGGCGATGGCGACGGCGGCGCCGAAGTCTCCCCCACGGCAGGCGCAGGCAGGGCCGCCGACGACAGCGGCAGCGGCCGCGGCGAAGGCGGCGGCCGCAGCAGCGGCCGCGACGACGGCAGCAGCGGCGGCAGCAGGGGCACCGGTCGCCAGGAGGCCTCCACCGGCCGCGACTCCACCAGTGAGGATGGTGGGCACACGGTCCGCAAGAGCGACAGCGGCGACGGCGGCGACGTCAGCGAGAGGAGCGCCCGGGGCGACAGAGGCCGCAGCGGCCCAAGCGCCCCCCCGCCCCCCGGCGACCACCGCCGCGGCGGCGGCCGCGCCGGGAGAGGGGCGACCAGCGGCGGCCGCGGCGACAACGGCGGCCCCGGCAGCGGCAGCCCCCCGGGTCGCGGCGGTGACGCCGCCAGCGGCACCGGAGACGAAGTCGGCGCAGGCGGAGACGGCCCCGGCAGCGGCGACGGAGGCGGCATCGGCGGCGGCAGCGGCGGCGGCAACCCCAGCGAAGGGGGCAGCGCGAGGTCCGGCGCAGCCGACAGCAGCGGCGGCGGCAGCGGTGTCGGCGGCGGAGGCGGCGGCGGCGGCGGCGGCGGCGGCAGCGGCGGCGGCGGCGGCGGCGGCGATGGCGGCGGCGGCGGCGGCGATGGTGATGGTGGCGGCGGCGATGGTGATGGTGGCGGCGGCGGTGGCGATGGCGGCGATGGCGGGGACCACCATCTCTCCGGTAGCGGACTCGGAGAGCGAAGTGGCGACGAGGGCCCCGGCGGTGACGGTGTGAAAAAGACCGTTGACCGCGTTCCCGCCAGCAGCGGGGAGGCCCGCGGAGATGGGCGCTCGGTGGTCAACGGTCCGCCGGCTGGCACCAGCCGCGTCTCATCCGCGAGCAGGGTCGGCTCCAGGTCCGGTAGCCCGGGGGCGAGGGCGGCCGGCGAAGGCGACCGCCACGCTCGCACCGCAGGCGTCAGTCCGTCAGCCGGGGAGGGGCGCCCCGCGCCAGTTGGCAGCGGCTCACCCGGGGCTGACGGCTCGGGGGCGTCCGGGTCCTCACCCGGAGCAGCGCGCTCCCCCCCGGCACCCATGCCACACCGCATCAGTGCCATGGCCGCAGCCCAGTCCGTGGGCGGGTGGACGTGGCGCCCCGGGCGGCGCGCGCACTTCCCCCTGTGGTTCGCCAAGCCTCTTCTCGTGGTAAACCACCGCTCGCACCAGGCGCACGAGTGGCGCACCAGCGGCGCCACGTCATGCGCCGGGGACACGGTCCGGCCGAGGGGGCAGCGGTGGGCCGACACCTTGCGCGGCAGTACCACTCCACAGGCCCCGCACCGCCACTCTGAGCGGGCGACTTCCAGCGATTGGTGGAAGCCGCCGCGCAGGTGGCGGATCAGGCTGTGCCTAATGGCTGTAGTTGGCTGGTTGGCGTATCGTCGGTCGCACCCCTCCACCGGGCAGCGAACCAGTCCCGGCAGAGGGTAGAACAAGACGACCCTGTCGTCCTCCAGTCGCGGCTGCAGGGCTCGGCCCGCAGAGGGGGGCGACGCTGATGGTCGGCGCGTCGGCAGGGCCCCCGACGGCGAGCAGGAGGACGACGGGTCGCTCGGCGTCGGCTCGCCGGGCCCCGCCCCCCCCAGCGGTGACCGGGTGAGCGGCCCCTCAGGGGGCGACCCCGGCGGCGACACCACGTCCCTGGTGGGAGGGACAGCGGTATCGGCGGCGGCGGCGGCGGCGGCGGCGTCGGTGGCGACAGCAGCGTGGCGCGGGCGGCGCGCCTCCATCCCGCAGCTACTCACAGTTCCAGCACCGTGGTGAATGGCAGGCGGCTCCCACAGCAGCAGTAGATGCGGCCGGGCAGTCGAGCACCCCGGCGCAGTATCCGAGTGCCGCGGCACAGTCTTCACCGGTCTAGACGGCAGCACCGTCTGAGGGATGCGCCGCGGCGCAGTATCGGAGGCAAAGGCGGCTCCAGCGACGGCGGGAGTCCGGCGGCGGCAGCATCAGCGGCGGCGGCGTCCAGCGGGGCACCTCGGCGCGCCGTCCAGAGGCGGCGGCAGGTCCGGCAGCGGTGGCGGCAGGTCCGGCAGCGGTAGCGGAGGTCCGGTAGTAGCAGACGTCTGGTCCGGCAGCGGCAGCAGAGGTCCGGCCCCTCGGTGCGGACAACCACACGGCGGGCGCTCTCTCCAGTGGGTAACCGGACAGAGCCCAGCATCCGCCGCGTGATTATCCGCACAACACAGGCCGAGGTGAGGCCAGGTGCGGGTCCGCGTCGCTGGGGTGAACGGGGAAAGGATGGAAGATGCTTCCCGACCTAATGGCTACAAAGTGCAGTATATTAAGCTGATAAGAACAGATACTACACTTTGATCTTAGCCAAAAGGCCGAGAAGCGATACTTAAGCACGACAAATTTTCGACTTTAAGCACTCAAAGGGAGCCAGAGCATCGTAGGTACAGCCCACGGTCAGCTTTCTTAGGTAGCCGTCACTGGACTATCTCACAAAGACCGTACAACAGCTGTACCACTATTCGATCAAACGCGTCTCCCTACGTATTCCAAATATATTTTCCCAAAAAATATATGCAAATTTTTCCAAATATCGGAACTATTCTGTCCTCGGGGAGGCGGTGCGGACGCGGCCGGCCGGGGTCGGCGGTGAGGCCGGCCGGCGCCTCGCCTCTACTGCTGCCGGCTGAGAGAGGGTACCATTCCGTTTCCCGGCCGCCTGGTACCCTGGCCTCTGACATGACGCGGTTCAAAGTCACACTGTACACACCACCGTCCCTCCAGCTACCCCATTAGGTGTCGGCATTTTGCCTCCCAGTCTCCGCGCCGTCGCTATCGACGTCCAAGGTCCAGCCTCGTCTCGATCGACAGCCCCACCGTAAAGCGGTGTACCAGGCCCGGTGGAGCCTCGCCTGAGCCTCAATAGATGCCAGCACTATCGGCCACCGCCGGCGATCCGACCGTTGGCCCGACTCTCCTATCTACCAGCCCCGCACCCTCTGACGTCACAGCCGGCTGGCGCCGCCGCGGCCACTCAGTCGGGGGCCAGCTGCCGCCAGGGCCGTATATAACCAGTAAGGCGCCTCAGTCGGCGATGAACGAGCGAGCGCGAAGTAAATGTATGGTGAATTTCAACTCGATAGGGCAAGTAGTTTCTGAGATAAAAAAAAGTGCGCACGTGCGCACGTGCAGAGGCACCCCACCCATGACTTGTGGGTAGGCGGCAGCGGAGGGGTCTCTAACCACACACCCAATTTGAACACAATCGGCTCATCCGTTCCTGAGATATAGAACAGGGGTGTGCACGTGCGCACATGCGGAAGCACTCCATTCCTGACTTGTGGGAAACTGGCGGTTGAGAGGTACCTAACCACCCACCAAATTTGAACACAATCGGCTCAGCCATTCCTGAGATATAGAATAGGGGTGAGCACGTGCGCACGCGCAGAGGCACCCCACCCCTGACTTGTGGAAAGGCAACGGCTGAGAGGTCCCTAACCACACACCAAATTTACAGTCCCCCCCCCCCCTCCGTCTACCAGCCGACGTATGCCAGGTGTTGCCTCGACGGCGGCCATGCAGTCTTCCCCCCCCCCCCCCCCTCCTCCGTCTACCAGCCGACGTATGCCAGTATGAGTGTCCCCCGAACAGATGCGGTGTATATAGGGAGACTGAACAGATGCGGTGTATATAGGGAGACTGCAGACAGATGCGGTGTATATAGGACGACTGAACAGATGCGGTGTATATCGGGGAGACTGCAGACAGATGCGGTGTATATCGGGGAGACTGCAGTCAGATGCGGTGTATATAGGGAGACTGCAGACAGATGCGGTGTATATAGGGAGACTGAACAGATGCGGTGTATATAGGGAGACTGCAGACAGATGCGGTGTATATAGGGAGACTGAACAGATGCGGTGTATATAGGGAGACTGCAGACAAATGCGGTGTATATAGGGAGACTGAACAGATGCGGTGTATATAGGGAGACTGTGGTCAGATGCGGTGTATATAGGGAGACTGAACATATGCGTTGTATATAGGGAGACTGCAGACAGATGCGGTGTATATAGGGAGACTGAACAGATGCGGTGTATATAGGGAGACTGAACAGATGCGGTGTATATCGGGAGACTGAACAGATGCGGTGTATATAGGGAGACTGAACAGATGCGGTGTATATAGGGGGGACTGCAGACAGATGCGGTGTAGATAGGGAGACTGAACAGATGCGGTGTATATAGGAAGACTGAACAGATGCGGTGTATATAGGGAGACTGAACAGATGCGGTGTATATAGGGAGACTGAACAGATCCGGTGTATATCGGGGAGACTGCGGACGGATGCGGTGTATATCGGGGAGACTGCAGACAGATGCGGTGTATATAGGGAGACTGAACAGATGCGGTGTATATAGGGAGACTGAACAGATCCGGTGTATATCGGGGAGACTGCAGACAGATGCGGTGTATATAGGGAGACTGAACAGATGCGGTGTATATAGGGAGACTGAACCGATGCGGTGTATATAGGGAGACTGAACAGATGCGGTGTATATCAGGGAGACTGCAGACAGATGCGGTGTATATAGGGAGACTGTGGACAGATGCGGTGTATATAGGGAGACTGTGGTCAGATGCAGTGTATTTCAGGGAGACTGCAGACAAATGCGGTGTATATCGGGAGACTGAACAGATGCGGTGTATATCAGGGAGACAGCAGACATATGCGGTGTATATCGGGGAGACTGCAGACAGATGCGGGGTATATAGGGAGACTGTGGTCAGATGCAGTGTATATCAGGGAGACTGCAGACAGATGCGGTGTATATAGGGAGACTGCAGTCAGATGCGGTGTATATAGGGAGACTGAACAGATGCGGTGTATATAGGGAGACTGAACAGATGCGGTGTATATAGGGGAGACTGCAGACAGATGCAGTGTATATCAGGGAGACTGCAGACAAATGCGGTGTATATAGGGAGACTGGACAGATGCGGTGTATATCAGGGAGACAGCAGACATATGCGGTGTATAGGGGAGACTGCAGACAGATGCGGGGTATATAGGGAGACTGTGGTCAGATGCAGTGTATATCAGGGAGACTGCAGACAGATGCGGTGCATATAGGGAGACTGAACAGATGCGGTGTATATAGGAAGACTGAACAGATGCGGTGTATATAGGGGAGACTGCAGACAGATGCGGTGTATATCGGGGAGACTGCAGACAGATGCGGTGTATATAGGGGAGACTGCAGACAGATGCGGTGTATATCGGGGAGACTGCAGACAGATGCGTTGTATATAGGGAGACTGAACAGATGCGGTGTGTATCGGGGAGACTGAACAGATGCGGTGTATATCGGGGAGACTGCAGACAGATGCGGTGTATATAGAGAGACTGTGGTCAGATGCGGTGTATATAGGGGAGACTGAACAGATGCGGTGTATATAGGGGAGACTGAACAGATGCGGTGTATATAGGGAGACTGAACAGATGCGGTGTATATCGGGGAGACTGCAGACAGATGCGGTGTATATAGAGAGACTGTGGTCAGATGCGGTGTATATAGGGGAGACTGAACAGATGCGGTGTATATAGGGGAGACTGAACAGATGCGGTGTATATAGGGGAGACTGAACAGATGCGGTGTATATAGGGGAGACTGAACAGATGCGGTGTATATAGGGAGACTGAACAGATGCGGTGTATATCGGGGAGACTGCAGACAGATGCGGTGTATATAGAGAGACTGTGGTCAGATGCGGTGTATATAGGGGAGACTGAACAGATGCGGTGTATATAGGGGAGACTGAACAGATGCGGTGTATATAGGGGAGACTGAACAGATGCGGTGTATATAGGGGAGACTAAACAGATGCGGTGTATATAGGGAGACTGCAGACAGATGCGGTGTATATAGAGAGACTGTGGTCAGATGCGGTGTATATAGGGGAGACTGCAGACAGATGCGGTGTATATAGGGAGACTGAACAGATGCGGAGTATATCGGAAAGACTGTGGTCAGATGCTTTTTTGTCTCGAGTGATTGAATTTGAAGTTTGCATGTATCCCTTTCTTTCAATGATAGACAAAACAGCACACCTGATGCAATTCAACCAGCCTTGGTGACACTTAACCCGCCATTGACTAGGGGGGGGGGGGGGGGGGGGCGTTTAACGTCCCTTGATTAATTTTTGTAATAGCTCAAAAACCAATAGCGCTATCAACGTGAAACTTCGGGTGCCTTTTTCTAAATCACATTTACGTCTTCTGTGTCAACATAAAGCAATTGTAACGAAAAATTATAGTTATATCGAATTTAGTGACGTCACTACACCCGTGTTTAACACCAAAATCAGCTAAAATGTAACAGACCGTACAAAAGCCACATTGGGAGCAAAATGCAATCCAAAAATGTCAAAAGATAGCAAATAGCAAGGACTACAACATGCTAATCACGGAATTTGGAAAACACGGAATTTGTTTTTCCCCCTAAAAATGGGGAAAAATTTGGGGGAAATGCCCACAAAATATAATTTGTCACAGCTATTAAAAAATCAGAATATATGTCAGAGAACCACATATTGAAAACTACCATACCAAATTTAAGAATGATATCATTTTTGAGAAATAAATGGCACCACTGTATGTTTTACACACAACTGGTCTAGAAACATGCCTTTTATATTTATATTTATTAATTACAAATTTTGACCTTCGGTGACCTGGGCTGAACTTGACCTGAACTTGACATTAACTTCACGTAAATTATGTCAGGAGACAAAATGACTATCACTATCGAGTTATATGTGAAAAATAACTCATAAAACATGTGTTGCACGAATTTGTAGATATTTTGAGCATAGCGACCTTTTGTGACCTAACCTTGGCCTTGACCTTGGCCAAAAATCTCACTTTAGCTCATGCGGGATTTGTAACATACCTTTGGAAGCACTTTAGATGATCCTGTTTGTAATCGAAGGTTTTGGATGGAAGGTATGGCCCATAAACTCAAAAACGTCGATTTTGACCTTTGACCTGACCGTGACCTGCATTTGACTTCACTTCGAAATTTTTGAGTATACTTTAGATTTTTCTCATTGAGAGCTTTCGATTGCCGCATTGTGCGTCTCGCTGCGATCATTGGTTCGGAAGATACTTCCTTAGACAATGGCGTTCTGCTGAGATCCCAGTCAATGCCGGGTTAACCCGCGCTCCGCGGCGGGGGGGGGGGGGGGGGGGGGGCGGAATCTGCCCCCTCCCAGATTTTCTCATAACTTGACAATTATTATAGATATTAACGTGACATTTTCAATACCTTATGCTACATCAATTTCACGTCTTTTCACCAAATTTCAATACAATTGATGCAGTATTGTGAGAGATAATGACGTTTTAATGAGGTCATGTCATGCCATTTTTGGTGGAAAACCGATAAATGTTTTACAAATCGTAGAAAGTAGAGTTCTGAAGCAAATTGCAAATAAAAACGTCAAAAGAAAGGACATGCCATTCTCTTCAAAATGGCTATCTCGAATGTGCATTTTTGTTTTGTTTTTGACCCTCTCCAAAATAAAAATATATTTTTTTTTTCGGAATAATGGCAACAAAATAGTTTTTGTGAATTTGAAAGTGAATTTCTTAAGCTCGAATATCAAAATAAGGTGACCGCCCCAAATCTGCGGATACAAAAATGGAGGGGGGGGGGGGGGGGTAATTTTTGCCACAAAAAGATGCCCCCCCCCACATAGAGAGGCTGGATCCGCCAGTAGTGATGAATCCTGTCAGAATGTCACTATTCCAGAAGGAGGTGGATATTGAGGTTACAATTTGTATGCTAACCCAACAATTGATGCCTCGGGCAGTCAGTTTCATAGGCGTAGGAACGTCATAAAAGTGGGGGGGGGGCAGCCACCCAGGGGGCCTCCCTGTTTCAAGGTAGCGGGGGCCCACCGGCCACCGTCCAAGGAGCAAGTGCAAACATACGTCGGAGGGGGGGAATCCGCCCACCCCTAAGGTTTGTCGAGGATAGCGTAAAAACTGTGGCGCGCAGCGCTGCCTTTTTTGCATACCTGTTTGGAAATTAACTACCCACATTATGTGCAATTCTTGACCTCGGGTCATCTCAGGTCAGGTCCCCAGACCAGGATGGTGTTACCCCACCTCCAAAAAGTTTTCGGTCGTATTACAGCTACAGTTTTGGGCCGATCAGTTTCAAACTTGTAGGATTTCATAAGGTCATAGGTACCTACAATTTGTTCATCTCGGATTTCTGATATCGGTAACCTAAGGTCGGGTTAATTTCGTGACCTCTCCATTATGTCAATGGTGAAATATTAAAATGCTTGCTATTCCGATGATACGCATGATATCAGTCCAATTACTTCTGCATAATGTTACCATAGGCCATTATTGATGATCAAGGTGCAATTTTCGTTCAGTGACCCACCCCTTCAGGGTCAGCCGTGGTCATCTGAGGTCCCAACACTTTGTTGTCAATAACTCTAGAAAGAATGAAGATAGAGTAATACAACCGGTACCAATGTGTTTGTCTCGTAGAGACACGTCTCCCAATGTGCATCATGACCTACTTGGATCACCGCTTGACCTTGACCTGAGGTCAAATGTATAAGCTGACCTACACTGATCAACATGAATATGGTTAGAAGCGCCTTGACGAGACAAATACGATGGCGTCAAAATGAGTGCCTTATCGATATTAGGTAAAATGTTATTTGCGAAAACCGTTTTGCCAAACACAGCCTTTTTACATTTGATGACGTCTTGAAGTCTGCCAGATACTTAATTAATGAATTTTCTTATTTTCCAAATTTGCATACACAATTACGAAATTTGTGTCATGCCGTGAAGCGGCGCTAAATTTTACAGTTATTCACTGTGGATAGCTGGATTTTGACAGCTGCAAAGGCAATTTTTACAACTGTACGTCCGACTGTTTTTTGTTGTTGTTGTTGGGGGGAATCATAGTTTCAGGACCTTGGGGGGAGGCATGGCCCCTTGTCCAGGGGTGTAGCTTCTCCAGACAAGTTGGTGGGCTAAGCTAGAAAAATCACTTAAAGTACCATCAAAATCCACAAAATGCAGATTTCTCCCCGGATTTGACCCACTCCTTCGTCAAAGTTGGGGGAGCTGAAGCCCCAGTTAGGGGAAGGGGCTGAAGCCCCCCAACTGAATAGGAATCTACACCCCTGCCCTTGTCCCCCTGGATCCACCCCTGTCTTGAGCTTAAACTATTGACCTGAGCTCAAATTTGAGGATATATATGGCGATTGCATATTTCAAGAGCCTTCGATTGTTTTTTTTTCCGTTTGGTACTACTAGCTATCATAGTCCCCAATATATTTCGGTGTTTCTGGAGCGAAGTCCTAAAACTGGAAAATCTGAACTTTGATGACCTCTGGTGACCTCAATATTGACCTGACCTAAAACAGACCGATAAATATTCGATAGAGCTTGTCTCGAGCTATCTAACACCGTTGTCCGCTTGTCGCTATGTTTCGTGTTTTTTTTAAAGATCTTACGGGGAGGGGGGCGCCCCTCTCTATGGCGTGTAATTATCAGAGGCAAGGTCAGGTCTAGGGCAAGGTCTGGTCACACAAGGTTACAGGTTTACGAAAGCCATGCGACACATGTTGTATGGGGTATTTTACACGTATAATACGATAGTAGCAGCGATTTTCACAACCTGACCCCATATAATGGCCCTCAGGTCAAGGTCAGGTCACAATAAAAGCAATATTTGAAACAGATTAATCTAAATAAAGTCACTTTTATAGACCAACTTTGCCTCGGAAATACAGCGGTGGCATTTATTTGTCTGCATCTGGTTTTTCACTGTGAATAGCTTGATTTTGACTGCTGCAAAGGCTATTTTTTACAACTGTACGTCCGACCGTTTTGGGGGAGGGAAATTATAGTTTCAGGACTTTGGGGGGACGGGGGGGGGGGGCATGGCCCCTTGTCCAGGGATGTAGTTTCTCCAGACATGTTGGGGGGCTGAGCTAGAAAAATATCTTAAAGTACCATCAAAATCCACAAAATGCAGTTTCTCCCCGGATTTGACCCACTTCTTTGTCAAAGTTGGGGGACCTGAAGCCCCAGTTAGGGTAGGGGGCTGAAACTCTCCAACTGAATAGGAATATACACCCCTGCCCTTGTCCCCCCTGTATTCGCCCCTGTCTTGAGCTTAAACTATTGACCTGAGCTCAAATTTGAGGATATATATGGCAATTGCATATTTCAAGAGCTTTCGATTGTTTTTTTTCCGTTTGGTCCTACTCCTAGCTATCATAGTTCCCAAGATATTTCGGTGTTTCTGGAGCGAAATCCTCAAACTGGAGAATCTGAACTTTGAAGACCTCTGGTGACCTCAATATTGACCTGACCTAAAAAAGACCGATAAATCTTCGATGGAGCTTGTCTTGAGCTACCGTTGTCCGCTTGTTGCTACGTTTCGTGGTTTTTGAGATCTTAGGGGGAAGGGGGGGGGGGGCGCTTCCTCCTCCATGGCGTGTAATTATCAGAGGCAAGGTCAGGTCTAGGGCAAGGTCTGGTCACACAAGGTTACAGGTTTACGAAAGCCATGCGACACATGTTGTATGGGGTATTTTAACTTTGCCTCGGAAATACAGCGGTGGCATTTATTTGTCTGCATCTGGTCACTAAAAGCAAAAAAAAGTAACTTTTTAAAAAATGCTGCCATGAGATACTTATACTTAGGGAGCCATAAGTCAGTCAAAATAAATATATTCTTTGAAATTTGGTTTTGGTATCGGCCATACTTGGTTCTCTAATATATCTTCCGTTTTTTTAATATTAAAAAATATATTTGAGGAAATTCTTCCAAAAATGTATTTTTTTTATATATTTTGGGGAGGAAAACCAAATAATTCGTAAATCCGAGATCGCCATTTGGAAGATAATGTCATGCACTTTCTTTTGACACTATTCTTTTGGCTATTTTGAACGTCCAAGGGGCCCTCTGGTCTTTCAGAGTTGGCCCTGGTGACCCTAAATGGCCTCTGGAGTGCTATACACTCTCTAAAGACCACGCTTCGCGTGGTAAAGAGTACATGATACCGCGCTTCGCGCGGTCTCGTCGGCCCTTTTCGGCGTGCTGCGCGCGCCAAAAAGGGCCCTCCTGGCCTCCAGCCCCCCCTTGGCTACTTGCCTGACAAGTACATTCTATGATATTTATTGCAAATTTTGTGAAAATAGCTATATGCTTAATCTGAACGGGCCGGACCGGGCCTGGGCCTCAAATTTATAAATTTTGCCGGGCCTGGTCCGGGCCTGGGCTTGGTGTTCATGGGCCCGGGCCGGGCCGGGCTGAGGGTTGGTTGTCCCGTGACGAACACTGGTTGCGACCCTCAATTTTTTTTAAATAGCTTCATTTATTTTCAACATTAGTAGTTTTATATAGCTTCGTCGCTGGCTGTATATGTGTTATATACAGCCAGAGACGAATACGCTTTATATTATCATGAGAACAAAAAATCCCAAAAATTAACAAACAATACACAAACTGGCAATTAAATCGGAAGCTCGTCGATGCACATCGACGGCGACCTATTTATTGTCGGCGATTTGTTTAGAAGTCCCCATTCAACAACGTTGAACAGATTGATACAAAAGCGCCAAATGTGTCGCTTTTCAATAGTGGAGGGAAAATACCGATCATGAACTTCTTAACCCGCGCCGTGCCGGGGGGGGGGGGCGTTTAGACGCCCCCTAATATTTTTTCGACGATAGCGAAAAGAACGGCGACGCGCAGCGCCGCCGTTTTTGGCACAGCTGTTGGGACATCAATTAACCACATAGTGTCAATTTGTTTACCTCGGGTCATGTCAGGTTAGCTCACGAGGCCAGGTCACGTGACCCCACCTCCAAAAATATTTCCGGTCGTACCACAGCCACAGTTTTTGGACGATTGATTTCGTACTTACAGGATGTCATAAGGGCAAAAGTACCTACAATTTGTGTATCTCGGATTTGTTTTATATCGGTGACCTAAGGTCCAGTCAATTTCGTGACCTCCGTGAGGAGAGGGCCCTGGTGACCCTAAAGGGCCTCTGGAGTGCTATACACTCTCTAAAGACCACGCTTCGCGTGGTAAAGAGTACATGAAGAGTACATGAGAGGCCCTTTAGGGTCACCAGGGCCCTCTCCTCACGGAGGTCACGAAATTGACTGGACCTTGGGTCACCGATATAAAACAAATCCGAGATACACAAATTGTAGGTACTTTTGCCCTTACGACATCCTGTAAGTACGAAATCAATCGGCCAAAAACTGTGGCTGTGGTACGACCGGAAAGATTTTTGGATGGGGGAATAGTCAATGGGGAAATATTCAAATTCTTCTTATTCTGAGGATACGCATGATATCAGCCCAATTCCTTCTGAGTCATGCTATTATAGACCATTCTTGAAGTTCCAGTTGCATTTTGTGTTCAGTGACTCCTACAGGGTCAGATGAGGTCACCCGAGGGGACCAACACTTGTTTGCCAATAACTCTCTACAAAATCAAGATAGAGAGGTGATACTGGCACTAATGTGTTTGTCTCGTCGAGGCCGTCTCTCAATGTGCAACATGACCTAATTGGGCTACCACTTGACCTTGACCTGAGGTCAAATTTGTAAATTGTTCTAACCTGGTCACAATGCATATGATGCAAAGAGCCTTGACAAGAAAAACACAATGGCGTCAAATTTATTGTCCTATCTTTATTTGGTAAAAAGATATCGGTGACAACTGTTTTGGCTAAAAATAGCCTTTTTGACATTTGATGAGCTCTGGAGCCTAAACTATTGACCTGAGTTTAAATCTGGATGACATGTTAGCGATTGCATTTTTTAAGAGTTGGTTTCCATTGTTTCCATTGTATGTTTCTCGTTTGTTCCTAGCTATCATAGTTCCTGTGATATCTGGGGGTATCTGGAGCGAAGTCCTAAAACTTGAAAACTTGTGTCTTACAGTTTTAAATGCATTTTGACGAGCTTTCGAACGGTGTTTTCGGTATTTGTCCACGTCTTATAGGAGCCGAGTTAGAGGGGGCGTCGAAACGCTCCCCACCCCCGGCACGGCGAAGGTGGCGCCGAACACCGGCACGGCGCGGGTTAAAGGGAAATAATGGCATTTCCATTTTGTTAGCAACAATTTATTTGACTACCGTTGTGGTATTAAAATGATGTTATCTAAATTTAAGAATTACATAACATTATTCCCTAATTCATAGTTGGAAGTTTGGGGAAATTAATGATCGGTATTTTCCCTCCATTATTGGAAAGCGACAAATCTGGCGCTTTTGTATTAATCTGTCCAACGCCGACACTACAATCACCGATACAAATCGCCGACACTAAATAGGTCGCCGTCGACGTGCATCGATGAGCTTCCGATTGAATGACTAATTTTTGTTTTGAAATGGTTGTTAATTGTAAAGGATGGGCGGGTATATAATCACAAGGAGAACGCAAAATATATTTTCCACACCATTTCGTAAAAAAGCAATACGGGAAAAGCCCGTAGTTTGATGGAAACCAAAAAGTACTTGGCAAGAACCGGTCGTTAAAAGTGTGGAACACTTATCAAGATGAACTTGAAATATCTCTCGGAAGGAATTTTTGTATGCAAATTGCGATTAATTTACATCATATTTTAGCCTCGTCTGTCGATTTCATGTTCTAACTCCATTTTTGTGGCAACATGTCATTATTTCCCTTTAAGAAGTATATGTACTTGCTTTTTATTTTGTCAAACTTCTAACCTTGAATTAGTGAATAATTTTATTTAATACTTAAATTTATATACATCAATTTAATACCATAACGGTAGCTAAAGAAATTGTTGCTAACAAAATAAAAAGGTCATTGTTTTGATTTCCCTTTAACTGTTACTCGATACATTTGTTCCGAATCCGTTGGAATGTTTCACCTTTCTGAAAGTTGATAAAAATACGCTGGTTGTAGTAGAAAATATGAAGTAAGTAAAGTGCTGCTGAAAACGATGGCGATATTTTTATCTCTCGCAAAGTCACTTAACCCGCACTTGACCGGGGGGGGGGGGAGATATTGCCCCCTGACGAATTTTAGCGATATCTCAAAACACAATGGCATTATCAACGCGAAACTTCGGATACCTTCTCCCGCATCAATTTTACATATCATGTGTGACAATGAGGTCATTTGTTCGAGCAATGTTTGAGATATAGCAAATTCAGTGGCGTTACTACACACGAGTTTTACGATAACATCAGATACACTTTAACATGCCGTACAAAGGCCACTCTTTGAGCAAAATGCAATCAAAAAACTTTTTTTTTAAATGGCTATCTTGGATTTTTGAAAATATTGTTTTTTTTAACCCCAAAAAGGCAAACAAAATCGGAAAAATGCCCACAAAATACAAATTGTAAAATATGTTAAAACACGGAATATATGTTAGAGAACTATGTATATATGGTCAATACCAAAACAAAATTTCAAAGCAATATCTTCATGTTTGACTGACGTACGGCTCCCTAAGTATGAGTAATTCATGACGTCATATTTTGAAATCGTTTTTTTATTGACCAGATATAGTCAAATAAATGCCAGCACTGTATTTCCGAGACAGAACTGGTCTATAAACATGCCCTTTTTATTTAGATTTGTCTATTTCAAATTTTGACCATATGTGACCTGAACTTGACCTAAACTTGACACTAACTTCACTTAAATGAGGTCAGATGGTAAAAGGACCATCACTATCGATTTATACATGTAAAATAGCCCATAAAACATGTGCTGCATGACTTTCAAAAATCTTCTGCGCATAGTGACTTTTTGTGACCTTTTTGTGACCTGACTTTGACTTTTGCCAACAATCTCATTTTAGCTCATGCGGGATGTGATTATGCCTTTGGGAGCTTTTCGAGAGATCATGGTCACAATCAAATGCTTTGGATGGAAAGTATGGTCCATAAACTCAAATGCCTCCATTTTGATCTTTGACCCGACCTTGACCTGATATGTGACCTCAATTCGAAAATTGTGAGCATGTTTTAGATGCGTCTCATTGAGAGCTTTCGAATGCCTCATTGCGCGTCTCGCTGAGATCATTGGTTCCGGAAATAACAAGGGGGTGGGGGCAATATCACCCCCCGTCAATGGTGTTCTGCTGAGACCCCGGTCAAGCGCGGGTTAACTTTATACAAATTAAGTTTTGTATATTTGGGATGATGAGTGACGTCATTAATGACTTATAGAGAGCTATAGAGAAACCTTTAAGCTGCCAATACATGACACAATCGTTTTCAGACAATGCTGGCGACTTAAATACAAACATTGTGGAACTGAATCTTCTCCCGCACAGAACACAATAACGATTGCGAGGCATTTCGATATAGCGCAGTATTTATATATATAAAAATCAATCCATAACACGTCCGTGAAGTTAGCGACTTATTCAGCGACTTATTCAGCGACTTATTCAGCAACTTATTCAGCGACGGATTCAGAATTGGCCTCGACCCAAGGTCAATTCTGGCACGCTGATTACGAATATGATCTTCATTTTGCTGTTCAATGTCATCTTCAAGGTAAAATTCAAGGTCAAAGGACGGGGTACCGCATAACGTCCCGAATTTATTGCCAGTTTTTTTTCTCCAAAGTGGTTTCAGATGATAGATAGGGTCCATATCTAACGTCCGTGACCATGACCTGAACCGTGACCCTTGACCTTGTAGGTCAAATTATAGGTCAAACGACTGGGTACCGCATAACCTCCCAAATTTATTGCCGGATCCTTTCCAAAGTGGTCTGAGATGATAGATAGGGTCCGTATTGAACGTCCGTGACCATGACCTGGACCGTGACCTTTGACTTTGGAGGTCAAATTCGAGGTCAAACGACGGGGTACCGCATAACGTCTCGAATTTATTGCCGGATCCTTTCCAAAGTGATCTCAGATGATAGACAGGTTCCATATCTAACGTCCGTGACTGTGACCTGAACCGTGAACTTTGAGCTTGGAGGTCAAATTCGAGGTCAAACGACGGGGTACCGCATAACTCCCGAATTTATTGCCGGATCCTTCCCAAAGTGGTCTCAGATTAGACAGGGTCCATATCTAACATCGGTGACCGTGACCTGAACAGTGATCTTTGACCTTGGAGGTCAAATTCGATGTCGAACGACGGGGTACCGGATAACGTCCCGAATTTACTGCCGGATCCTTTCCAAAGTACCACTTTCGTAAGACCACTTTGGAAAAGATCCGGCAATAAATGCGGGACGTTATTCGGTACCCCCTTGTTTTACCTAGAATTTGACCTCCAAGGTCAAAGGTCACGGTTCAGGTAACGGTCACGGACGTTAGACATGGACCCTGTCTATCATCTGAAACCGATTTGGAAAGGATCCGGCAATACATTCGGGAAGTTATGCGGTACCCCGTAGTTTGCCCTCGAATTTGACCTCCAAGGTCAAAGGTCACGGTTCAGGTCACGGTCAAAGACGTTAGATATGGACCTTGTCTATCATCTGATACCACTTTAGAAAGGATCCGGCAATAAATTCGGGACGTTATGCGGTACATCGTCGTTTGACCTCCAATTTGACCTCCAAGGTCAAAGGTCACTGGTCAGGTCACGGTCACGGACGTTATATATGAACCCTGTCTATCATCTGATACCACTTTGGAAAGGATACGGCAATAAATTCGGGACGTTATGTAGTACTCCGTCTTTTGACCTTGAACTTGACCTTGAAGATGATCTTGAACAGCAAAATGAAGGCCATTTACGTGATCAACGTGCCAGAATTGACCGTGAGCCAATGTTTGGGCCAATTCTGAGTCCGTCGCTGAATAAGTCGCTGAATAAGTCGCTTACTGAATTCACGGACGTGTGAGTATCCATAACTGAGACTTCAAACAACGCGAAAAACTTCAACTTAGACCGCAACCTATCACGTTGGCCGTTGTTTACATCGTACTCGCCAAGGTTCGAGAAATACAGGTCGTCTGACTTCCAGGACCAACAATCTTGAAGTAGCTGTCAGCCAATCAGCGCGCCGCGGGACTGGCATAGACCCCTTTGGCAAATTCAAAATTTAATTGCTTAAGGGTGTGCTTCTCGCGACTGTATTGACACCTATTTGTGGATATGGCATGGTATAACTTTCTCCTTCACCCGCTAGGTGTCGGGGCTATTAATGGCCTCCAAGCACCCCATCTGGAGTCGGGTGTCCGACTATCACATCACGATCGTACTCTCGCGTTCACACTATACCCCGCGGACACACACTCGCTATGGTATTCGTTGCCGACGGTGGATGTGGCGCGTGTCGAGATGACTGGCAAACTGACGACAAAAGACTAAGACACAAGACATCGACGTTAACCCATTAACGCCCACCCCTACTTCTAGTGATTCGAATTGAGTGATTTTTTGTACGCTATGGGGATTGGGGCAGATTAAGAAATCCTGAAAATATTAACTTAAAATATAGATAACTTTTTGAGATACAACATCGATCAAAAATGACCCGCCCACGCCCACCGCCCATGCCCAACGCTCCGCCACCGTCCCGCCACCGGCCCGCCACCACCCTGCCACCGACCCGCCACCGGCCCGCCACCACCCTGCCACCGCCACGCCACCGCCACGCCACCGACCGCCACGTCCGCCACGTCCACCACGCTTGCCTGCTATATAAATTAGCTGGCTATATCAATTGCAGGCTATATTAATTGCAGGCCATATACATTACACCCATGTGAGATGTCCGAAAAACGCTGAGAATGCCAATCTGGGTGATCTCATAGAAAAAGGAACTTTCCTAGACAAAAACAAATGTCTCAAAAAGACACACGAATATTATAGTCAGGCTCGGTGCCAGTTGGCCTGCACTGGCGCTCGCTTCTGCGACTTTTTTGTATGGTTACCAACAGAGTCAGTATGCGACCGCATATAATTTGACCAGGACTTCTTCGAAAAGAAGCTGAAGCGCGTTTGGGAGTTTTTCCATGAGTGCGTTCTGCCGGAAATTGTGGATCCAAGAAAGTGCAGGAGTATGCCATACAGGGAATGGAAATCGTCCCTTTCAAAGCGCCCAAAGTTCAGCCAGGTGACTGCATCATCTACGGCCGCCGACAGCGTGTGATAGGTTGGTAATACCACAGAGGAGAAGAGGAGTCTCTGTCGCCAATGAACTCTATGTTAGCATTTGCTGTGTATGCAGGGGTGCAGCCGGGGGGGGGGGGGGGGGGGGGCAAGGGGGCAATTGCCCCCCCCCCCTACGGGTCACAGGGGGCCCGCCGAGATTGGCCCAGATACCATTTGCATTAGCTAAATGGCTTTCAAAAATTCACAGAGGAGCCCTCAAACCAGGCAAGGGTCACTCTGGTGCATGTCAAGGGCCCTCAGAGACACTGAAGGGCTTTCGAAGCCGGCCCAGGGGGCCTCTTGGGCATGTCCAGGGGCCCATTGAGCCCACCGAGGGGCCCAAAAAGGGGCCTCTCCAGCATGTCCAGGGGCCCATTGAGCCCACTCAAGGGTGCAAGAACATGCCCAGGGACCTTTCGAGCATGCCCTGGGGCCCATTGAGCCCACTCAGGGGCCCCAAAAACATGCCCAGGGGCCTCTAGAGCATGTCCACTTGTACAGGGGCCAATTGAGCCCACCCACGGCCCAACACACCTACCCAGTGGCCTCTCGAGCCTGGCCAGGGCCCATTATAGTCCGTTTTGGGGCTTCTTGAACCTGCCCATGGGCCCATTATAGTTTTCCAGAGGACAATCGAGTCTGTTCAGGGGCCTCTCGAACCTGCCCAGGGGCCATTAGAGCCTGCCCAGAGGCCTCCCGAGCTTGCCCAGGGGCCCATTGAGTCTGTTCAGGGGCCTCTCGAACCTGCCCAGGGGCCTCTCGAACTTGCCCAGGGGCCCATTGAGTCTGTTCAAGGGCCTCTTGAACCTGCCTAGGAGCCATTAGTCTGTTCAGGGGCCTCTCGAGCTTTCCCAGTGGTCCATTGATCCTGTTCAGGGGCCTCTCGAACCTGCACAGGGGCTATTAGTCTGCTTAGGGGCCTCTCGGCTTGCCAAGGGGCCATTGAGTCTGTTCAGGGCCCTCTCAAGCTTATCCAGAAGGCCATTGAGTCTGTGAACGGGGCCCTCGAGCCTGCCCAGGGGCTGCTAGCCGTCGCCTGCAGCGCTTGCTATAGCTGGAGCGCCTGCTAGCCGTGGTCGGCGCGGTTATAATGATCGGTAATGTGTTGTACTCTGACCCACCTGGTGCAATGTTTTCTTGGGTTTCAAAATGGTTATTTGATAAGTCTGATGCGTTTTTGAATTCGTGGGGGGGGGGGGGGGTGATGGTAGTACAAAACAATTTAACAATTTTCCTCTCAGGAGTGTGTGCTGCAATATTTGTCAGCCAGGGGCGTCGCCGATGGGAGGGTCGGGGGGAGGTCTGGGCAAACTCCCCCCACTTTTAGAAGGTGGTGGAGGGTCGACCCGACCCCCCCCCCCCCCCTCCCTCCCCACACACACACACTTTTTGAGGGAAAAAATAGCAATTTATCGTAAGAATTGGCCTTGCAGTGCAGTACAAATCCAGCTATCTAGGTGTCAAAAACTGGAAAATTTCGCGCCGCTTCGCGGCATGACACAAGTTTCGCAATTGCTTATACAAATTTTGAAAATGGGAAAAATAATTGCATTAAGTGTCTGGCAGAGGCTCTACTTGGCGGTAATTGCTGGCCCCAGGGGCCCATTCCCTTCATAAAATATTCACTTCTAAGTTTCAAGCAGGGTACATGTTTAGCTAGTTTGCCGAGTTCCGAAAAAGGCGACGCGAACGCAAAGACGAGGAGATCGGCACCCTGAAGCTGCTCCAGCGGTGCACAATTTGCTGGACCGAAGAGCTAATAGTCGAAACAGGCCAGGACCATCTCCCCAAGCCATCTCACCTCACGGTCTGGTTCCAATATTAATATTTCGTTTTCCAGGACCTAAAATTAACATTTTCACGCCGCTTCGCGGTGTCACATCGGTAGTCATCGTCATAACGAAACCATAGTCATCGTCATCGGCTCGTCGTAACGCTGAATTGAATGAATATCAGTTTTAGCTTATTATCCTCTACAAGGCACACCGCCTATATTTCTGGGTTTTATCAGGCAAAACCGTAAAAATTTCGCGCCGCTTCGCGGCGCTAACTAACAAGTACATACCTACCTACTATAACATGAAAATCCACATTAAAAATGCTGCAAAGGCTTAAATACACGTATCAAAATGGGGGTACATTTTTTCGTCATTTCAGCCGTCCCCACACTCCAAAGCCGACCCCCACCTGTTGTCATGGCTAAGATATGTTTTCTCTCCTGTACGAACAATACAAATTAGTAATGCGCTCAGTACAATGCCTACTGAGGGTTCTGGTCCAATCCAGCTCATCAAAATTAGACGAAGAAAAAATGCTAAAAAGGGGGCCTCACAAAATAAAGTGGCCGAAATCTGTAGAGTTTTTCATATCCAGGGGTATTTTTTGGGTGTGGGGGGCCTCTCCCAGGTGCTTGCCCCCCCCCCTTTCTGAAGGTCTGGCTGCGCCCCTGTGTGTATGTATAAGTGTTTTTGTGTTTTATCTCAAATGAAGGTGCTTTCGATTGATGTTGTTATTCTAATAATTATAATATGATGATTAAGAGGATGGAGGAAATAACTGAACAGCCTGAACTGAACGGGATAATGGAGACTACCGGAATATCCGAGATTCACTTGCGGGAAAGTTTACTCGTCAAAATAGTCACTGCCATCCGCGGCCACCAGCCGGAGGCACTCTGCTCTATCGGATGTCTAGCGCGCGCCCTTGGAGAAGGCGGGACCGTAAGGCCATTTGTCACCCGTCTCCCCGCGCTCGCCCCCCTCCCCTCCGCTCACGCCTCACCGCACCCCAAGCGGTCTCGTACCGGGCGGTTCTCATAATCGGGCAGGGCTCAGGCGCCCAGTCCAGATTCGGGGGTGAAACGCAAAAAGAGGATACTAGTGCCATCTACATGCGCATACTGAAAACAGTTGCAACATGAGGTATTTTTCGGAATACGTCAAAAACGTGGAATGGTTCCCGCTGATCATTAGCATTTTCGGAAACAGAGCTAATGTGTCTAAAACATTATACAACGTTTGTTTGCTCCGTTGTCTGTGGCCAGAGTAATTCATAGCCAAACTTCATGCAACGTTGCAAAGAAAATGACTGGTGATATCGATAAATCCTTGTACAAAAATAAAGTATGTGGCAAGCTGATCAAGAAAAATGCACTGTTTTGCACGCAGTGCTTAAGGTTAGCCTCATAAAACGCTGCGAAAGTTGGTCTGAAAAAACTTTGCCGTGCAATATGTTGCAAATGGTTGCATATTTTGATGAAAAACTTTGCCATGCAGAAAGCTCCGGTACTGAACTCCGTAATATTGTAATTTCATAGACGTCGAGCGAAAACAGAACTGCTGAGAGCCCAGGAAAGCTTGCCATAGGTTCACCATAGGCAGACCTCGGAAACGCACCCTTAACCCTATTCCTTGCGGGGACAGATTCTGCCCCTCCCGGTGGTTTTTACATGCTGATCCCAAACTACTAAAGCTAGCGTCTGTAAATTTTCTGACTTTCCCTAAATTGAATGACGCATGTCGTGTCAAAATTGAAAAAAATCGGCCCAGCAGAGGCGGTTCCATGTTCCTGTTTTGGGGAGGGTGTTACGAATGCGGTTATGCGGCGCACACTTTCTTCGTAGTTTGCGGTTCAGTAAATGCGTCAGAAACATTTTCATTGCAATATGCATCATAAATACAATGATTATACATATTTTGGGGCAGATGCGCATTCAGGTTTAAAAAAATGGAAGGCGATACCCTCCTTCAAATTAGGTCTAACTTCAAATTAGTAAGATGATAAAAAGCGTTGCGCGCATGGTGCCTCATACATTGTTTATCTGGATCCGCCTATGCGCAATATATTACATTTAACAAATTACAGCAAATAATATCCATATGTGACGTTCATACCGCCCCAAACAAGCACGAACAGCACATATTCGTTCTCAGAATTCCCCCCCCCATTTTACATCCCCTGAATACGCCTTTGATTTTTAATTTTTGTACTTGTCTTTTCATATGTTGAAGACCATTACATTTCAAGTTCAAAAACGTTTGTTGCATGCAAATCGGCAAACCATATGACCACAATGACCAATCAAAAACATCCAAAATTTTGGTATTTTTTGCCCCCTGGTCCACCATTTAAAAAAAAATATTTGGATGACAAATCGAATGGTTTTTGTTCCATCGAAATCGACCGAGCGGTTCTCGAGATATCTGGGGGGGAGGGGGGGTTGGTCAGAATCTGCCCCTCTCCGCACGTTAACGTAATTCTAGCTGCCCACATGGAATGGGGTTAAAACGGATAAGTGTTGGGGAAAATGACCTGAATAATTTCGACTTTTAAATGACGGCCATAGATAATGGCTATCTCAGTTGAAAACCAATACAAAGGTGAAACATTCCCTTGATGTATTTATTTTATTTATTTAGACGTATGACATCCACAATACATTCGGTGGCTTTTCCTGTCGAGGTGAAAATGAAAGATGACAAACCGCGTCGTAGGTTCGAATACTAGGATAACATGGGGGCTGGCGTGGGAGGGGGGGGGGGGGGGGGGAGATAAAACAACATTCATGCATCATGCATCCATAACGATGGAAAGCATAGCTAAACCTCAGGTCTATAGGTACATCGGCATGACTAGGCGTCTTCGTTGAGGCGTTTCTTCACGGCCCGTTTGAACGGCGCGATCTTAAGACGCGTCATCTCAGGTGGCAGGCTGTTGTACAGATGAGGCGCTCGGTAGGAAAACTGAGTCGACCGGTCTCGGTGCGGAACCCAGGAAGATGCAGCATCCCGTCCTGTCGTGTGTGCCGAGCACGCACGTCTGTGTTTCGTTTGAACATAGCCGAGAGTGAAGATGGTCATCCGGATTTTTGGATGTTGTGCGCAAGAGTGAGACAGTGATACTGAGCCAGTTGTTTTGAGTTGATCCAGCCTGGGCCTTTAAGCACGTCTGAAATGTCATCAAATTTTCTTTTGCCGGATACGACCCGAGCTGAGAAGTTATTTTTAGTTGTTTGTGATTTTTATCCGAGCAGTTACCAAATACTGAGATGCAGTATCGGATATGCGAGATAATCAGGCCTTGAACAAGTGTGAAGAGAATGTCCTGGGGGAGATAGTGCCGAATGTGAGTGAGACCGATCAGAAACCCATAGCATTTCCGGGTAAGGTGCGCTACATGGGCGTCCCACGAACGCACTGGGAGGCGAAAACTTCAAAACGGAAGCATGGATTTCGAAAACCGGTGACCTAACCATACTCTCAAAACCAACATACTCAACATATTCACCGGAACAAGCAATGTAGCACGGTAATACCAATACTATACGCATTATGAAAGCTTTTCTCCAGATCGAAAATAAGGGTCAAACCACTCAGAACGTGATCTCTCCCCCGTAACCTGCCAAGGCAAGTTGCGGAACGGTCTTCAACGATTGAGAGTCCTCCACAACAGAGGACAATCAATCCACTTCCCGCTCAAGAGAGATCACCACAACTCTTCATCGTGGTTTGAGACACGCGAAAATTCGGGAGAATGATCGCGATAAGACCTATAGAAATGATCCTGTAGAAGTAAGGTCTTGTCAACGGACCGGTCTTTCAGGACTATATCAACATTTTTGGTACAGTTGTGCGCGAGTTGTAGCGATTATTTTCTCACCTAGCCTTCACTGTAAACGCAACTGAGCTATAACATAGCTCATTTTGTGACTTAATCTTCCCTACATGTCAAATGTCGCTAATTTGCAACGGTACTTTCTCAAAAATATATAAAACGGAGAAAAACAGTGGAACTATGCTACTACCCTGAAGAACGCCACCTGCCAACACATTCAAAAGTACAGTTTTTCACAACTGTCGTAACGTACGGCCGTCAAAGGCGTACAAAGCGTCAGACCATTTGGTCTTAACAGGTCCGCAACCAGATTTTACCTCAATGTCAACCGTTAAGTCCTGCCAACGACTATCAACTACAAGTCCCACCTCTCAACAATAAAACACGGTTTAACACGCGCAATTGTGGCCAGACCACCTCTCGTCCGACTAATTCTGATACTAGACGCGGGCCACCCGTCCACCCGGCAAAGCGGCCTGGCGTCGCCGCTGCCCGGTGGAATGTGATGACGTCATCAGTATACCGGCGGCGACGGCGGTGGCCGCACGTGGCGGCCAGACAGCTGGCGACGAGAGCGATACGTTAGGTGGGAAGGAAGAGAGGCAACTGACAGCTGGTACGAAATATCAGTCGGTATTTCGTAACAACAAAATTGATTGATTTAAAGGTGGGGATACAACACAACTTTGAAAGACGCCCTATAACGTCAAATGTATCGATATTAACAGTTAAAAAACGCCAGTTGACACTTGGTCATAACGTGCCTAGGTATTTGGTAACAGCTTCTTCGGCTGAGTGTTTTGGACCCTGTGCAATACACTCTTTCTACAAAGTTCTCAGCAATCCATGGATCAAAGCATTTCATATCGACAAATAGAGCGAAACTGAAAACGCTACACCAAATTTACAGCGAAAAACAGCAACATTTTCATCCAGGGACTCGACCATAGCGTTAGAGAAGGAGGCGTTAGACACAGTACGGCGCGTAGTCTGTCCACCAGAACTGCTACATCGATCACTCGGCACGCAAAAATATTTTTTTTTAGCTATATATATACAGCAAATTGACCATAGGCGTAGGAACCGGGGTAGCGTGGGGGCCATCCCCCCCCCCACACTTTTCAGGCTGGCGGAGCTAGCAATGTTAACTGCCCCCCCTTCCACTTTTGAACGATTTCTCTTCCTTCGATCACTGATATTGGTTCGATATGAATGCTTTAAGGTTGAGAAAATAATGATGAATTCACAACACCCCAATACCATAGCCCATAAGCGTAAGAACCGGGGGACCGGGGAGGCCAACGCCCCACTTTTAGGCTGGGATCCAACAATATTAAGCCGCGCCCCCTCCCCCTGCCGGATTTTCTCAATAACTTAAAAACTATGATAGATATCGACGTGAAACAAGATATCGAAAGAATACATTTATTTTGACTGACTTATGGCTCCCTAAGTATAAGTAACTCATGGAAGCATTTTTTTAAAAGTTACTTTTTTCTTTTAGTGACCAGATGCAGACAAATAAATGCCACCGCTGTATTTCCGAGACAAAGTTGGTCTATAAAAGTGACGTTTTTATTTATATTAATCTGTTTCAAATCTTGTATTTATTGTGACCTGACCTTGACCTGAGGGCCATTATATGGGGTCAGGTTTTGAAAATGGCTGCTACTATCGTATTATACGTGTAAAATACCCCATACATGTGTCATTGTGTGACCAGACCTTGCCCTAGATCTGACCCTGCCTCTGATAATTACACGCCATAGAGAGGGGGCGGCGCCCCCCCCTAAGATCTCAAAAACCACGAAACGTAGTGACAAGCGAAAAACGGTGTTAGATAGCTCGAGACAAGCTCTATCGAAGATTTATCGGTCTTTTTTTAGGCCAGGTAAATATTGAGGTCACCAGAGGTCATCAAAGTTCAGATTTTCCAGTTTTAGGACTTCGCTCCAGAAACACCGAAATATCTTGGGAACTATGATAGCTAGGAGTAGGACCAAACGGAAAAAAGCAATCGAAAGCTCTTGAAATATGCAACCGCCATATATATCCTCAAATTTGAGCTCAGGTCAAACTTTTAACTCATAACTTTTTCTTGTGAAAATTCAGATTATACGTCAATTCGATACTTAAGTACCCCATATCTTCAAAACCTCTGAACTGATTTTTTTGGGGGAAAATTTGGCGTAAGATGGTCTTTCTTATCCTTTTACACATTTTCTAATAAAATGCATATTTAAAAACCTAAAATTTAAAAACATCATGTTTTACTAGTTTTCACATTTTAAACTTCATTTTTTTTTTCAAATTCAGAAATGCCAAAAGATGGGGTTTGTTACGCCGCATGTTTATTCTCTGTTAGATTATACAAGTTTTCCAAAACAAAACAGTTATGTTCCCAAAACTTGTGCATAAAACATGTTTTTTTTTTCTAAGTAACCCACCAGCTCAAAAACATGTGAAGGATTTCCGTACCTTAGATACAAAGCCCCATTCATGCTTAACACACATATATGCTTTGTTTAAAACTTCGATCAATAATAAGCAAACTGCCAGCAAAACAAGGGACACTTAAACCAAAAACATCCAAATGTGAAATAAATGTGTGCAACTTTTTAAAAACTAGGTGTGATTAAAAACTGGAACGGATTCGTGTTCTACTCTACGAGAGCTATCGGAAACTGTTCTCCGAACTTAAAAAAATGTTGCTTAGATCGAGAGTTATCGACGAATCCATTTTCGGAGGGTAGATTTGGTCATTTAGGTTAACAACATGGGGGGGGGGGGGGTAGATTTGGTCGTTTATGTTAATTTGCAAACGGAAACCTGAATAACTTCTTAAGTTTTTAATGGATTTCAAAACTATATAGTGCACTTGCTTTGCCGTCAATTTCTCTTCCTTTTTTTAAAAACCAGAAAAGATATTATTATAAATAAAGAGTTTCAACTTTGGAACAAGTTGGAAAACCGGGGTAGAGAAGAATCGTAGTGTATTACAGGACACTTGAGATTAAGTCACCTAATTCTTAAAACGTAGTTCTGAGCTTTTAACAACAGTAAGGTTACGTAATTTGGATTCAACCTATCCCATAATGGACCCTGTAGCTTTTTCAGGGACCAAACCTAGCTTTTGTCTAGGTTAGATTGCAATACGTACCCAAAAGTTCCTAACTGCGAACATGCCCCGACATTTTGGGTCATAAAAGCTTAAATTGAAAGAATTTCGGTATTTTCTCAATTAGGAATACATTCACAAATGTAAAAGCAATGCGTCCCTGGTCCGGTAAAATATCATACAATGAATATTTAAGGATTTAAAACCTTCCAAACAGGCGACCAAATCTACCCCAAAAGGGTATAGATTTGGTCTCCAAAGGGGTAAATTTTGGTCGGTTAGGTTGAGTAGAAGATACTTTCTCAGTTGTGCTTAAAGTGGGCCGATCCTGGCTGTAGTGCAATACCAGGCCAACCCGCGGCAGGGCAGGAGCAAGCTCCAGAAACCCCGCCAAAGTCCAAAAATCAGTTTAATATTCTGGTCCCCATGTAGGGGACGTATCAGATATTAAGCTGATAAGAACAGATACTACACTTTGATCTTAGCCAAAAGGCCGAGAAGCGATACTTAAGCACCACAAATTTTCAACTTTAAGCACTCAAAGGGAGCTAGAGCATCGTAGGCACAGCCCACGGTCAGCTTTCTTAGGTATCCCTCACTCGACAATCTCACAAAGACCGTACAACAGCTATAGCACCATTCGATCAAACGCGTCTCCCTACGTATTCCAAATATATTTTCCCAAAAAATATATGCAAATTTTGCCAAATATCGGAACTATTCTGTCCTCGGGGAGGCGGTGCGGACGCGGCCGGCCGGGGCCGGCGGCTCGCCTCTACTGCTGCCGGCTGAGAGAGGGTACCATTTCGTCTCCCGGCCGCCTGGTACCCTGGCCTCTGACATGGCGCGGTTCAAAGTCACACTGTACACACCACCGTCCCTCCAGCTACCCCATCAGGTGTCGGCATTTTGCCTCCCAGTCTCCGCGCCGTCGCTATCGACGTCCAAAGTCCAGCCTCGTCTCGATCGACAGCCCCACCGTAAGGCGGTGTACTCAGGCCCGGTGGAGGCCCGGTGGAGCCAGGCCCGGTAGGGCAAGTAGTTTCTGAGATAAAAAAGTGCGCACGTGCGCACGTGCAGAGGCACCCCACCCATGACTTGTGGGTAGGCGGCAGCGGAGGGGTCCCTAACCACACACCAAATTTCAACACAATCGGCTCAGCCGTAACTGAGATATAGAACAGGGGTGTGCACGTGCGCACATGCGGAGGCACTCCATTCCTGACTTGTGGGAGACTGGCGGTTGAGAGGTACCTAACCACACACCAAATTTGAACACAATCGGCTCAGACATTCCTGAGATATAGAACAAGGGTGAGAACGTGCGCACGTGCAGAGGCACCCCACCCCTGGCTTGTGGGAAGGCAACGGCTGAGAGGTCCCTAACCACACACCAAATTTACAGTCCCTCCCCCTCCGTCTACCAGCCGACGTATGTCAGGTGTTGCCTCGACGGCGGCCATGCAGTCTCTCCCCCCCCCCCCCCTCCGTCTACCAGCCGACGTATGCCAGTATGAGTGTCCCCCGAACAGATGCGGTGTATATAAGGAGACTGAACAGATGCGGTGTATATCGGGGAGACTGTGGACAGATGCGGTGTATATCGGGGGGACTGCGGGCAGATGCAGTGTATATAGGAAGACTGAACAGATGCGGTGTATATAGGGAGACTGTGGTCAGATGCGGTGTATATAGGGGAGACTGAACAGATGCGGTGTATATAGAGAGACTGTGGTCAGATGCGG